>ML404785.1:39019-103409 GCA_005239525.1 Nicotiana knightiana
TATATATATATATATATATATATATATATATATATATATATATATATATATATATATATATATATATATATATATAGATATAGATATATTACTTTTTTCTAGCAGGGATAAGGTACTTAAACAATGGTATCGTTCAAGGATGGTGTCGAGCAAAGAGCAGTTACAAGGCACTTAATATTTTATCTTTTTGGGATATGTATATGCGTAGAATTACAATGCGCAATGAAGTGTCGGGTAGTATATATGTAATTTAATTTCAGTAATGATAATATTTATAATATTCGGCTTGAGAAATTCTTTTGGTGTTTGTCAAACATTATTGGTTGCATATTGATAGTCAATTGATATGGATATCTCTATATAATTTTGGTCGTTATAATTGATGAGAAAATAAGTTTTAGTGGCGATATAGTTTTGTCAAAAAATTAGTAATTGTTGCGATATAAAAGTTGCCATTGTAGATTTATTTCTTTTGCAGCGACTTTAGTTGCTACAGAAAACATTGTAGCTTTCATGGTTAACTATTGTGTGGCGACTTTAGTCGCTACTAAAAGACATTTATAGTGGCGACATAATCGTTGCCACTGAACATTAATATTTTTTGTGGCGATGTTAGTAGCTGATACATGTGACTATTTAGTGGCGACATAATCTTGCCACTGAACGTTAATTTTTTTTGTGGCGATTTTAATCACTGCTAATGTTGTATATATAGTGGCGACTCATCAAATATTTGCTTGTTTGGAACAATTTTTTGTAGCAGGTTTTCCAACCTTTTGTGGCAATTATGTCGCCACAAAATATGATCTTTTAGCGGCGACTTATAATGTCGCCGCAAATAACCTTCAGTTACAGCTTGGGGTATGGCAATACAACAGTCACCACTGATGAATTTTAGCAGCGATTAAAAGGGATTTTGTAGAGACTTTAGTCGCCACAATAAGTCTAGTTTCTTATAGTGTGACTCAAACCATATGGAAACGGACACTACTAGCCCAATATATACCAATAATAAACCTAACTACCTTATCCTACAAGACACAAACCAAAACAAACTCACAATACAAAATGCCAAGGCTTTCATTCAAGAACCACATCAGGAGGTTCCCCAGGCCTCGAAGATATGTTTGGACACGACCCCAACACGTGAACCAACCCCAAGCCCCTTTGATCTTCACCATAAGGCCTATTCAACCAGACCATGCTCCCCAATCGTGGTTGGAATGGGGTTTGATGGGCCAAGCTTTGAATGTAAGCCTACAACTAGAGGGGAGAGACATAATAGTCCAAATAGTGGATCCAAGCTACCTAGCCTAGATAGTAGCAGAAGGCCTTCAACTAGGTCTAAACAATGCAATGATTCGACCTTGGATGAACCCTTTCCAGCCTCATCCTATGATCCTGAACTCAGGCTCACACCCATCCCCTTGGAGTCTCCAAGCCTGGAACCAGCACCCCTCACACAACCTGCCCAGCCAAAACTTACCACTCTACCCGCACCATGTAAACCCTCCAACTCTAACCCCTACTTTTCAGACCACACCAACTCAACAAACCCCCCAGCAAACCAGCCAAACCCCAAACCCCATCAACAACAACTTCGCAACACCACTACCCCAAACAGTAACACCACCTCCCTCGCAGAACTTGAGCCAAGCACAGATGGAAGAGGATGGAGAAGAGGAAGATACACCAACCAAAAGAATTGTGGAGCACGGGGTGCTACGATACCCAAAAACAATGGAATTCAAAGCAAGAAAATAAAAAAGGTACATCTTAAGCTTCCTAGTGGATTTGAGGAAATGCTCCGTCTCTATCAGGAAAATGAACCCTCCGGGACTGTACCAGCATGCAATAGTCCTAGTGCCGACGAAGTTCACACACTACTGGATGCACATGGAAAGCATGAGCAGCCATGAAGGAGGAACCTCAACCAGAAACACCAAGCATGAATATGATTATCTGGAACTGTAGAGGCGCAAGTAGTGTCGAGTTTAGAAGAGCCTTTAGAGCAATGTTCGACTACCATAGACTTAGCATTGTAGCCCTACTAGAAACAAAGCTGGAAGATGACCATGCCTTGGTGCATGACTTTGGCTACTCAAGTCTTATTCAAATGCCTGCTAATGGGAACTCGGGAGGCATTGTACTCATGTGGAACAACGGAGATACTATAGTAGATCAAATTGGAGGGACGGACCAAGAGATACACGCAATGGTAAAGGTGCGAAACTCAGTAAAAAGTTGGTTATGTTCTATTATTTACGCTAGTAACCTATTGGAAGAAAGATTAATCCAATGGAAAAATCTAAAGATAGTGGCTAATAACTACAAAGGTCCGTGGCTAGTCGCAGAAGACTTCAATGAAGTCACTCGCACTTCGAAAAAATTTAGAGGATTACAAATAAATTATAATTGAGTCTCACACTTCCTAGATTGTATGAATCACTGTGGACTCGTGGACTTAGGGTTCAAGAGTCCAAAATTTACTTGGACAAATAAAAGAAAAAATTGCAAAAACATAATTAGGGAACGACTAGATAGATGCATCGCAAATACGGATTGGTTAGAACTATTTCAGGAAGCTAGCGTCAAGCATCTAACTAGAGCCCACTCGGACCACTGTCCAATAGAACTAGATCTATACAAAACCATCCCAACAAGTAACAATATTTTTAGAATAGAGTCTATGTGGTTATCTCACCCCACCTTTAGAACCTTACTTGATAATTCATGGTCAGACCAACCAAATATTACCAAAGCCATAGACAATTTCTGCGCTAAGGAAATTGAATGGAACAAAAATACTTTTGGTAACATTTTTAAACGGAAGAACAAAATCCTAGCTAGGTTAAAAGGCATCCAGAATTCCCAAAATTACCCCCACAGTCAATTCCTCATAAATTTGGAAAATGATCTCCCTCATGAGTATAACTTAATAGTCATGCAGGAGGAGAACTTTTGGAAGCTCAAATCTAGGGTGCACTGGATCCAGGACGGTGACGCTAACACAAAGTTCTTCCATATTACCACAATGCAAAGAAGAAGGAAAAATAGAATCATCTGTCTAAAAGATGAAGCAGGGAACTGGTGCCAAGACCAAAACCTTATCAAAGACCTAATTACAAGCTACAACCAAAATCTCTACACTACGGGTCATAATCAATTCATGCTTAATAATATCTACATGTCCTACAATACAAAAATTAGAGATCAAGATCACCCATACCTAAGTAGTATCCCTTCTATAGAAGAAATAAAAAGAGCACTAGACTCCTTCAAACCCTACAAATCTCCAGGACCGGATGGGCTCCACCCTTTCTTTTACCAGAAATATTGGAAGGAGACAAGCAAACATCTCATAAATTTCTGCCACGACTCATTCCAAACCAAAAGCATGCTAAAGATCATGAAAAACACCTTAGTCTGCCTCATTCCTAAATGTCAAAATGCTGAAACAATTAAGCAATTTAGACTCATAAGCCAGTGCAACACGGCTTATAAGTTCGTCACTAAGATAATTGTTAATCACATTAAGCCCTTCCTAGAAAATCTCATCCACCCTACACAAACTAGATTTATCAAGGGCAGAAGAGCTGCTGATAATGCCCTAATCATAAATGAGGTGCTGGATCACCTCAGAAAAATCAAGGGCAAAAAAGCTAAAATGATGATCAAAATCAACCTAGAGAAAGCCTTTGACAAAATTTAATGGTCTTTTGTTAAGTTATCTCTCATTTCTCTTAACTTCCCTCCTGACCTTATTGAGCTTATAATGTCCTGCATCTTTACCACCACCACAACTATTCAATTAACGACTCAAAAACTGAATTCTTTGAACCGTCAAGGGGTATTAGACAAGGAGACCCCCTCTCCCCGTATATCTTCATCATATGTATGAAAATGCTCTCTAGATTGATTGGCCATGAAATAGACTGCTGTAAATGGACTCCCATCAAAATAGCTCCCAAAAGCCCGAAGTTATCCCATCTATTCTTTGCAGACGACCTTATTCTCCTAGTTGAAGCCAACCAAAAGAGTTACAACTCGCCGCGATCAACAAATTATGTGAAGCCTCAGGACAATTAATCAATTTTGGAAAATAAGAAATTATTTTCTCTAGGAATACCCCTACGGACCTTAAAGACCATATTAGCAATTGTTTCTCAATGGGATATACAAATAATTTTGGAAAGTATCTGGGTTTTCCTATGCCCAATGCCGCTCCTACTAAAAAGTATCTTCAATTCATTCTAGCCCGGATGAATACTAGACTAAAAGGCTGGAAAACTAAGTTTCTCAACATGGCTGGTAGGTCAACACTCATCAAAGCAACCTTAGCCGCAATCCCTAACCACGTCATGCAAATATATGACCTCCCCAAAACAACTCTCAATAAGATAAAATCAATCCAAAGAAATTCCCTATAAGGTAGCACAGACGAAAAAAAGAAATGCCACCTTGCTAGATGGAACATAGTCACTATGCCTAAAAAACAAGAGGGTCTGGGCATTCCAAACACCCACGAGAAAAACTCCTCTTTCAATGCAGCTTTAGCTTGAAGGTTTAGAAAATAGCAAGAAGCTCTTTGGGTCAAAACCCTAGCTAGCAAATATGACCATAGGAAAAAATAAAAATATAAGCTCTCATGCATGGAAAGTCATTAGGAAGGGCGCTGTAATATGCAATACTAACACCAAATGGCTAGTAGGGGATGGGGTGTCCATCAGTCTATGGCACGATAAATGAATAAATTAGCTAGGAGCCCTTAGAGACCATATTCAAGGCTCAATCCCTGCTAGGGAACTAAACCTAAACCTCGCCTGCATTATCAGAAATGGAACCTTCGACCTTAGAGACTTATCCTTTGAATTTCCCCCAGAAATAGTCTCAAAAATCAATTGCACTTACATAAAGCAATCTATGTCCACCACTGACTCATATTCTTGGGATTTGAAGGGTCATAATTGCTTTCCATCAAGGCTGCATACGAAACTATCTCAGAAAGCACTTATAATAACAAAAAAGAATTCCCCTCGCTTTGAAAAATTAACTCCCTAAACAAATTAAAATATTTCCTATGGACAGTCATATGGGACAGGTTACCCACCAAACATAAAAAGGGGCATATGCCATGGCGAGACTTGTAGCATATGCAATAGGGAGACTGAGAACACTGAACACATCTTCTTCCGCTGCAGCTACTCAAGATCTATCTGGGCACAAACAAGAACTGACCACCTTTTCCCTCTGAACTCTTGTGGAGAAGACTCCTTGTCCAATTCGCTCAAAGAACAGCTCGCATCAAGAAAAACCTTCAACAACCATTTACTTTGGGCTAACTTCCTTCCTTTCCTTCTATGGTATATCGGGAACTTTAGGAATGGAATTCTCTTCCAGGGAAAAACAAATCCTCCCCCTCCATAATCCAACCCATTAACAAAACTATTGAATACATTTATTTGACAAAAAATCTTAGCTTGAAACCCCCAAAGAAAACTATCTTTGTAAAATGGGAACCCCCCGATACCAACTTCTAAAAACTAAATATTGATGGTTCATGTGTAGGTAACCCAGGGGTGGGAGGAGTAGGAGGGGTGTTTAGGGATGGTAGGGGCCATTGGATCTTATGTTTTAATATGAGAGTCGTCCATGCTACTAACATATATATGGAAATCCTAGCCCTGCTCCATGGCGTCAAGTTAGCTCTAGAGGAAAACCTCCTCCCTTTAATAATAATAGAGACCGACTGCTTGGAACTAATTAATCTCCTAAAATCTAATAATCGTCTCTACCAAAATTTGATTGACGATTGCAGGTACCTATTGCGGAAGGCAAATGATCCACACTTGAAGCATGTGTTTAGAGAGGCTAATGGAGTAGCAGATCTATTAGCTAAAAAAGGTTGTATCTTGGACACTTTTCGTATTTTGCAAACTTATGCTCTTCCTCCCGCTTTTGTTGCTCGTGTACTTGAAAGAGACAGTGTAGGCACCATGTTACCTAGATTAATCTCTTGTTGTAATAGTGCCTACTATGTTGTTTGAATAAATCGTTTCTTACCCAAAAAAAAAAATATGTAGAGATATTTATATTTCAAATATGAAAAATTACTTAATTTGCAAATTAGTGAATCTAAAATCGTACCTTGCAGGGGACCAGATTCTCCTTGTTTCTATTGTCAGGAAGGGAAGAAGAACAGCAGAGAAGCTACATTTGAATAAAATATTGGGTATAAAACTAGAGAAGAAAGAACATTAAAACCCAGAAAGGAGAAAAGCACAAAAAGATAGATTGATCAAAAGGAAAAGCACACAAGAGAATATTGGTATCACTGTGAAAGAGAAAGGATGACAACGACAAAAGCTGCAACATTTGATCCTTGCTCCCCACTTTGCCACGTTGGATCTTCACGTGGCAAAAGTAGGCCCCATCACACCACTCTAGCTTTTGTTTTTTTTTCTTAAATCCTAGCGCCAAGAAATTCTATTTTATGAGTAAAGCATACTCTAACAAAACTTCCCATTAAAAATAAAAGAATATCTTCATTACAATCAGATAAAAGTTTCATCTGCCTCTACTTTAATTAGGTCTTGAAATATGTTAACATGTACTAGAAAAAACATATATCATAGTATGAATTATAACACCTGCTTTTAAATTTTGAAATATTATTTTAGCTTACCTATATAGTTGTTTGAGTAATTAACATTATACGCTAATTAAGTCATCCACATTTAGAATTTCCTATTAAATTTCTTTTATTATAGTTTGAGTAATATATATTTTGTCTAAGACTAAAAATTGAATATATAGATAATTTATAGAATTATAAATATAGTTAGAAAAATAAAAGAAGATATTAAAATTGTCGGTAGAAGTAGAAATGAGCATGTGAAAGGAACATTTATGGCAGATTGACAGTTAAGAAAAGCCGCCAATTCGTTTCCATACAGACAGTTTCTCGTTAACGTAGTTGTAGAGGGACAAAGATCCTCTTCCTCTCCTTGTAAACAAAAAAAGAAGAGTATTGTTTTTATTATATCCTTAAATTACATTACATATATACAGATGCCCCCACTAGGCCGGTTATGTGACAAATCAGATGTCACCACGTGTACAAGGAAGCTCAGATTCCAAGAAAGGACAACTTGGAAGCATAGAATTTTGCTAGACTCAGAAAAATACTCTATATATTGTAACTTTGTATGTATACATTTGAACCATTTTATAAGTATATATGCATGCAGAGAAAGAGTGATAGAGAGATCGAGGAAAATTGATTAGCTAGAGCTATTGGCTTTGAGCTTGAGAAGAAAGATTATTAAAGGTTTCATTTATAAATATAATTTGATGTGAAAAAAACAATTTTAAAGACAAAAGTAGCCAAGAGGGAGTGACAACTTTCATTTGCTTTTTGGACTTCCTTCTCTTTTTGTCTTCTTATCAATCCTACAACTTGCTCAGCATTTTTCCGCCAAACTTGTCTCCATAAAAGTTTCTATCTTCTCTAGCTTTAATTAATTTCCCTCATCTTCTTCTTTGGAACTTCTCTCAGGAAGATAATAAAAGTAGAAAATTATAGATCAAGAGAAGTTCCAAAGAAGATTAAATTATATTATATGGCACCTGTTTCATTGCCCCCTGGTTTCAGGTTTCATCCAACTGATGAAGAACTTGTTGCTTACTATCTGAAAAGAAAGATCAATGGTAGGAAAATTGAACTCGAGGTCATTCCTGAAGTTGATCTCTACAAATGTGAGCCATGGGATTTACCAGGTATATATAACTCCCTCTCCCTTTCCATTTTTTGTTTTGGTCGACGCGAAATATATATAAAACAGAGGTTAGATCAATGATCAAGTGTCCTAGAAAATGTGTGTCAAAAGGAAAATTACGATGTATAGTTTCCTAATTTGTAATTGTGACGTGTCTCTCCAGAAAGAAAAAAGAAACATTACCTAGCTAGCTAGATACTTCCAAAGTGATTGTCAAGAAAGGTATAACAATTGAAGTATTTCCTTTTTACTTTGATATATATTGAAAGAATTAATACTCGTGTGTATTTTTAACATGTAATTATTGAATGTTCAAGAAATTAAAGGACATGATCACAATCTAAATGGCTAAACAAAAAGATAAGAAAATGAAGAATTTAATGTTATTTTTCTTCTAAAGGTACTCTTCACTTAAGGTAATAATTACAAGCTTCAGTTAGTTTATTTCCATACGCGTGCAACCTAATATGTTCTGATTCTGGATACTTTGAACACACTTTAGTAGTCAGGAATTATTTCTTATCATTGCATGTATGTTTCTTTCCTTAAAGGAATTTTGTTGGTCCCTAGCTACTTTTGATTTCCTATTGAAGCTTAAAGATGTGTACTTTACTACTTAGGTGAAATATCTGAAGTCAAAAGAAGTAACATGATTTCATTCTCTTCCAGGGAAATCATGATTCCAACTCTAAGTTATTTTGAACCCCTCATTTAATTTTCTTTTGGGATCTTTGTACTATAATATGCCAGTTCCTTAATTTTTTATGATTGCCATATTTTCAATAATAACTTTCAATTTTTTTTATTTATTTTTTGTTGCTTTCATGGAGATCTCATTAATTTATTATGTTACAGATAAGTCTCTTTTGCCTAGTAAAGATATGGAATGGTACTTCTTCAGTCCTCGTGATCGAAAATACCCTAATGGAACGAGGACTAACCGTGCAACGAAAGCTGGGTACTGGAAGGCTACGGGAAAGGATAGGAAAGTAAATTCGCAGATGAGGCCTATTGGAATGAAGAAAACCCTAGTATATTACAGAGGTAGAGCACCCCATGGAACTCGAACCGGTTGGGTCATGCATGAGTATCGTTTAGAAGAAAGAGAATGTGAAGTTGCTAATGGCATGCAGGTACATGTATACACACTTAATATATATGTTTCCAAAATGATTTATGTTATAACTAAGGAGTAGGAATAGGATATACTTAAAGATCGATGTATTTAACAAAAAAATACAATATATGTCTATCGTCGTATGAAGACTTCTAATATTGCATGAAATTTGCAGGATGCGTATGCACTTTGCCGTGTATTCAAGAAGAGTTTGAATGCCCCAAAAAGTGGAGATCACTATCCTAGTGATCGATCCTCTAGCATTGATGTGTATACTGAGGGATCAAGGTTTGATGATATGGATCAGAGCTCTGACTATGGAATGCCATCAGCAGCTACAAGCTCATCCATGGCTGTCCATGGTTCTCCCTTAATGAATGTTGCTGGTACAAGTCATGATGATAAATGGATGCAATACTTATCAGACGAAGCTTTCACTTCCATTAATCCCAATAGTAATGGAGCTTTTCCATATCACCCTTCTAAGGTAATGCCAAACTTGGACTTTTGTGTTACTGCTATATATATAGACCTTATGCATTAGAACATTAGTATATATGACGAAATAATAATGAATAAGCAAAAGAAAAGAGAGTTTCCTTTTGGTTAGCTTTTATTTTCAGCTTTTGCTTTTAAGAATTTTACTTTAGTGTAAAAAGTTAAAGATTATCAAATCACCTAAAACATAAATACATATAACCGTCCATAAAAAGAAAAATAAGGGAGGTTGTTTGCTACAACATGTTAAAATATATGACGCTTTGTCGAGCCTTTCTTCCTCAAGTACTTCGTCTCGAGTAGAATACCAGTGATCTTTACATTCATTTATGTAATTTTTATCGACGTATTTAAGTTAAATCATTTTCTAATTTGTGTTATTTATTTATTTTTGTTAAAGGTTGATATAGCATTAGAGTGTGCGAGGTTGCAGCATAGGTTTGCATTACCTCCATTGGAGGTGCAAGATTTTCCCCAAGTGGGCTATGTTGATTCTCAATCAAATGATCATCTTATGTATCAAAGCACAAATCAAACGGATATTGTACAAGAAATCCTATCCGTAGCCCAGGCTTCACATCATCTTACAAATCAAGATTCATGGGGTGGAAATTACAATTACGCTGCTCCTAGTGATGACTTTTCATTTCTTCCTCATAATAATCAATTAATCCATGACTTGGGTAGTTCCTTCAATTTCATGGAACAAGTAAAGGAAGATCACAATGCTAGGTCCATTCCAGTCAGTGATTTTGATGACAAGGTATTATTAATGCTACTAATCTATGCAATCAACTATTTTTTTAATTTTTGTTTGTGTGCATAATTTCTTGGAATCCAATATGCTTAGTTAGATAATTAATTTGCTTTCTGTTGTACTGACCAGACCTTTCTTGAGGACTACAAGACGGTTCCAATAGAAAATATTTCAGGTCCTCATAAAGAAGAACAAGACCTCCAAGGTATATATTAATTATAAAATTATCCAACTGTTTCTTATTTTGTTTTAGTTTCTTTCTTTTTGCTTTTAACTAACTTATTATTGGTAAAGAATTTATAAATATATTTAAACATATTAATTTGTAGCAAGTAGCAATGTTTTAATATTTCAAATTATTAATGTTAATAGTGTAAATTTGATTACAGGAGAAGCCAGCGGTATGCATAATTTCTCATTAGGATTTGGTAATGACAGCTTCTTGGATGATGAAGAAAGGGATGGTTTTGAAGTTTATGAGAAAACTGAAGTGAGGCAAGGATTGTTTATTGCGACAAGGCAAGCAGCCAATACATTCTATCATCAAGTGGTACCTTCAAAAACAGTTACAGTACAGAGAGAACTAGTCTCAGTGCATGACTTTCCCATAAGAAAAATACAAGAAAATGCAACTTTGCTTCATACATTTATGGCATTTTCAAGGAAAACACTATCAGGACTACTTATGAGATTCACTAGGCCTTGGAAAGGAAAAGTAAGCACTTTGGTTGATATGATTGCACCTTTATACACATTTTGGAGTATTTTGGGGATTGCTTAAAGGAAGATGACAAAAGAGAAGGAGAGTTGTAGAAATTAATCAAATGGCCTAATGTATTAATTACCTCTTTCCACCATTTGGTTAATTCTCCCTTCTTCCCTTTGTAGTTTGTACCATTTTTTACTTGTACTTTTGTTTTCTATACATTAACTTCTTCTAATGCTAACCACAATTAATTGTTGTTAGGGCTTAACCCCCCCAAAATTGACACCAAGATGTAACTTCTTGATATACATTGTATTTGTTCTTTTCGTTATCAAATTAATCATTCTTAATTTGTGGCGAATTAAAGCCTATCAATAATGGTTTGGCCTGGACATCACGTGCTGTGATTCAGTCTATGTGATAAAAATCTTGGTCGGAATCAAGAGCTAATTGTGATATTTCCTTCTCTTTATTTTTTTAATAGAATCTTAACTAGATAAAAGAGCTAGTTTTGATCATTTGCACTACATTTCCTCTTAAAGCCCTACGAGTTTTTTCTACTTCTATTTGATCTATCATTGAGAAAATATCACTATTCTAAAACTAATTCCTAGATTATTACTTCAGTGCCATTTTTAATACCACATTAAGGAGAAAGCAAAAGAATTTCCCTAGTTGAAAGTTAAGTAAATCGGTAGAGTAATTCGAGCTTCTTACATAATACTAATTTAATTGTTTTATGTTCTCTAAAAAAGGAAATTTTAACGTTGTTTTCTTTTTTTATCTGTTAGAATTCATTTAATAGTTAAGTTTATTTTTATTTACTCGATTAATAGTTGAGTTGTTTACTTTCTCTTGGGTCGAATCATTACAACATGCCAAGGGCGTATCTACCCTATAAATTTGGGTTCATGTGAACCCATGGTATTCCCCACAAATTAGTTTTTTCATGTATATAATTTATAAAAATAGTCTAATATTATCTTTAGGAACTCATGCTCTACAAAGCTAACTGGTGCACTGGCTATATGGTTGTTTTACTTCCCCAAGGGCAAGGGATCGAATCCCTTTGGATTTTCTCATTCTAAAGTTTTCTTTCTTTTTCTATTCATTTCTTTCATTTGTTCTTGTCCTTGTGTACGGTCGAAATCGCGCATACACGATTTCAATGGCAGGGGAATTACCTCGAGCGTAGCTCCGTAACAGATCAGGCTCGAGCTCGAAGATAAGAACATCGAACTTGAAGATCGAAGTGTTCGTTGTGATCAAGGCCAGCAACAATCGAAACCAAGCATGACTGACTTCGAGTAAGGCGTAACAACGGAATGACAAGATATCAGGAACCGGTCGAAGATCACGGCGAAAATCCCGGAACAGATCAAATCGAAGCGGTTATTGCTGCCAATCATGGGATTTTCTTCCGCTATTAGAATTGTACCTTATTTATGATTCTTCTATTATATAAAAAGGGATCCCATTCATTTGTAAATTGAGTGATCGTTCACCATTCACTGTAAGAATCTATACTTTTGTTGCTCTCTTTAATTTTACTCACTATTCATCACTGTTTGTTCCATTCTTTACCGTTCTTATTACTTAACCTCAAGACCATGTCGAATCGAGGTCAAGGCATTGCTTGCAAACTGGTTTGATCTATTTTATTGTCCAATTTATCTATTTAATTCGTTATTTATCAATTGGTATTGGATTAAATCATGTATCCTTAAAACCACAATATAAGTTTAATTGTTACTCAATTTTTAGGTTAAACAGTTTGGCACCCACCATAGGGCTAAGGATAATAGTGATTGTTCAATACTGATTCTGATAAAACACATTATTTTACGCTTGTTCTTGTCAAGAACTTTTGCTTTCAGGTTAAAAACATGTCAAACTCACAAAACACATCCACACACGGTGATAATAGCCTCAGATTATACAAGGAAAATGAAAATGTGATTGCTCCAAGAGTCGAGGTTCCGCAGGCCAATCTCGGGGGAGCGCCGATTGCCAATCCGGTCGATGTCAGTTCGCATGTTGCTCTGAATACAAACCTAGGCACGAATCTCGATGGGAGTATACGCAGAGAAGGACAATCTAGTGGCCAAGAAACGTAGGGCAGATGAGACGAAGGAGTCAGTCTCCAAGTGATATTCGAGATGTTTTAGGCTCAGCCAGCCGCAATTGCTCAGTTACAAAATCAACATAGAGCTCCGAATAGGGTCGAGCCGGAAATTACTTGCTGTGCCGAGCCAGTACAGGAAAGGTCGAAGGGTAGCACATCGGGGACTGATCCCGCGGTAATTAAAATGCTCGAGGAGCTCACTAAAAGAATTAAATCAAGGGAGAAGAAAATCGAAGCCAACGATAAAAAGGTGGAAACATACACCTCCCGAGTTTGTTTGAGAATGTGATAAGTGTCAAAGGTTTGCACCAATGATCCACCATCCCGGAGAACAACTTCATTCGATCCTATCCCCATGGCCATTCATGAAATGGGGGATGGACATCGTAGTCCCTATGCCATCGGCCCCAGGTAAGTCTAAGTTTATTTTATTTATGATTGACTATTTCTCTAAATGGGTTGAAGCACAAGCTTTCGAGAAAACCAGAGAGATAGAGGTTATAGACTTCATCTGGGATTACATCGCGTGTCGATTCAGGATACCCACCAAAATAGTGTGCGACAATGGAAAATAATTGATCGGCAGCAAAGTGACGAAATTCCTCGAAGACCATAAAATAAAAAGGATATTGTCAACGCCATATCATCCTAGTGAGAACAGACAGGCGACGAACAAGACTATTATCATCCAAAACCTAAAGAAAAGGTTGAATGACGCTAAAGGGAAATGGAGAGAAATTCTTCCCGAAGTCCTTTGGGCATATCGAACAACATCGAAGTCTGGTACAGAGGCAACTCCATTTTCCTTAGTATATGGCTCCGAAGCCTTGATCCCAGTCGAAGTCGGGGAACCCAATACCAGGTTTCGACATACAACAGATGAATCAAATCACGAGGGCTATGAATGCTAGCCTCGAATTATTGGATGAAAAATGAGAAGCTGCACTTGTTCGAATGGCCGCACAAAAGCAACGAATTAAAAGGTACTACAACAGGAGAACCAACCTTCACCACTTCAGAGTCGGGGACTTAGTCCTAAAGAAAGTCACCATCAACATTCGAGATCCTAATGAAGGGAAGCTCGGTCCGAATTGGGAAGGACCCTACCAAGTCCTCGACATAGTCGGAAAAGGGTCTTATAAGCTCGAAACGATGGACGGCGAACCCCTGCCAAATAATTGGAACATATCACTTCTCAAACGATATTATTGCTAAGGTATGACTTCCTCCCTTCTTTCATTTATATATTCGATGCTAACTTACTGCAGGTGTTCGATCAAAGACATCGAGACCTCAGGTTTTAAAGTACGCGTTGCACTCTTTTTCCCTTAGATCGGTTTCTTTCCCAAATAGGTTTTTCCGACGAGGTTTTTAACGAGGCAACAATTATGTGCTACCTGAGGACAATTCAACAGTATCCAAGGCTTCTTCAAGGAAAGTACGTCATGTTAAAGGGCCTCAATAGGAAAATATTGTAATGGTCCAAACGGTCGAATGAACCGTGTCCATAAAGATTAGTCGAGCCCCGATGGCAAAACATGTACGCATGTATAAATTATTCAAAGAAGAAGTCTTTCTGTATCAAATATCTTGTGTCTCAAAGAAAATTTTCTACTATACGAGCTCAAATAGTTATGATTTTATTAGAAATGGCTCAAGGGTCAAGTGCAAATATACCTCGAACACTCGGGGACTGCCGTCAACGATCGGCGTATTCGAGTTATCTAAACTCAAATTCATAAGACCTTAAAGAGGCACCCCTCGATCTATAGGCCAAGGCCATCATTATCGGGGACTAAACAATCGAACAAGTTCAAAGCGTTTTTGGGAAATAATCCCAAGAGGCATACCCAAAGGCTACGGCCAAATTAACGCGGCTCGGAGACGTCCGAATCCCGCGATAACAATAGGCCTTCGAATTCTTTTAAAAATCAGTTAAAAAGGGCTACCCTAAGCAAATAATCAAAAGGGCTTCGATAAGATCACCCTCGAAAGACATTAAGAGGTATCAAATCATCTTAACACAAACGTGCTAAGGCACAACAAGCAAAGGGGTTTCGATCGACATCGAACCCTCAAAAAACCCAATGGGTAAAAAATACATGCTAAGGCATAAGGAAATTTTTACTAAGTCTTTTAAGCCGTAAGACAAAAATAATAGACATCTTTTAGAGGCCATATCGGCAAAATCTAAAGAGCCTAAGGGCCAATACACTTAAAGTTTGAGATCTTTTTCTCACTCAATTCGAACCTAAGGGTTCCATTATTCCGAGCTCAAATAAAACTGACTTGAATATAGCTCGAGGATTCATCATTATTTGATATAAAATCTTAAGGGGTCTGTTATTATGAGTTCGAAACTTGCTTGAACTCGATTATAAAAGCAGTGCAATTATGGCTTCGATCAAGCCATCCGAAATCAAAATCCTGGACATATTATTAAGCTCGGGGACTCACTGTCACTTAACTAAAAAACCTAAGGGTTTTTTCTACTCTAAGTTTGAGCTATTTCTCGCTTGATTATAGAGGTTGCAACGACAAAATTTTCACAAGGCAAAGGAAAAACAAAATTTATCACAAATGAAAAGTCAGAGACAAAACGGAAAGAAAAGGAATTTTTCATATATAGAAAGTATTTACAAAGAACACACTGGGTCTTACACAAAAACCAAAAAAAATAGAAGGAGAAAAAATCTTAAGTGCCTAGTCCGCTTCGGGAGCCGCATCTTTGGGATCTTCATCTTTACCTCCTCCGCTCTTGGATCCACTCGTAGAGTCTTCATCATCGCAAAGTAAAGCTTTGGCCTCGTCCTCCAAAACTTTGGCACTCTCGATATTAGCCAAGAGGTCGAAGCCACGAGCATGCACCTCCTCAAGAGTCTCTCTCTGAGACTGGCGCTTACCATGCTCGACAACGCATGATAATTTAACCTCAAAAGCAGAAATCGCCTTTTCCCGAGTGTTAGCAGCTTCGGCGTCAGCTCGGTAAGAGGCCACGAGAGCCTTCGCCTCGGATGTGGCCCTTGCAAACTCAGCGGCTAACTGAGCCTCGAGCTCTTCGATCTTTTTGGCTCAGACCAAGCTCTCCTCCTTCACATTTTGAAGTTGACGCACAACCAAAGACAGTTGGGCCCTAGTTGCATCTTTCTCCAAGGTTAGACGGTCCATGTGCTACTTCCAACCCAAAGTCTCCTCTTCTTTCGTCTTAGCCTCCTCACGAAGCTGCTGAACCAATTTGGCCTTCTGCCTAGCCTGCAGGTCCAAAGTGTTAGTCACCAATATCAAAGCTCCCAAAAATTTACATTACCCGTTCGATGAGCTCGGTCTGATCTTGATGGGCTCTAGTCAGTTCGGCTCGAAGGCTCCGAATATCCTCTTATTTTTTCACATAGAGGAGTTTGAGGGCGTCTCTCTCCTCAATGAGCTTTTTAAGTTCAGCCTCACATCAGGTCAGCTCAGCCCGATATTTGGAAGACGCCTCTTGATGGAGCGTCGTAGCCTGTACAGAAAGGAAGGAAATCAGGCATCGAGAAATAAGAATAAAAGCAAACATGATAACATGGGCTAAAACTTACTTGGTTCAGAAGCCACTGAGCCTCATAAAAAATGAGTGAAGCATCCAGGTCGGGAACATCATCGACCCCCGCGAAGCAGCTGCGAAATATATAATCCCCTTCGAGGGCCTTCCCCACATCGGGGGTCCCCATGAATCGGGCATCCTGAAACTTCCCTTCAGATAATGTGGGGCCAGGCGGCAAATCAGCAATGTTAATTTCCCCAAGTGAGTCACTTGGGGCGTTCTCTTCTCTTTGAAGGGCCTCAGAACCAGAACCTTTGGGCACACCCGCCGGTTGTTCATCACGGCGGGAGGCATCATCAACACCCAAAGATTCGGGGACTCTGCTCGGACCTTTCTCCGAGATCACCTTGGTCCGTGGCTGAACCTCCTCGACCGTCGTCGGGTCAGCAGTTTTCGAAGCTTCAGTGCTTCCCATCTTCCGAACTACCAGCGGGCAGTCAACATCCTCTCCCTTCTCGTCTTCATCCCGTAGTTGTTGGACTGTATCGGCAGAAAGAATGGCATGATCGATCTTTGACTTTCGAGCCTTGCTCTTCTTAGGCTTCGGAGTATTAGGAGGCGAGGCGCTCCTTATCTTCTTTTCTTTAGTCGGCTTTAGGGCTTCCTCTTCTCCGGGTGGAGGCATCCTCATGGCGACATTGTCTCTGAGACCTGTGTGAGAAGAAATCAAGTTAAAAAGAGTATTTTACAGGAAAAGTGCCAAACACAGGCAAAGAAACTTACCATGATTTTTGGCCTCCTATCGACCCTTGATCAAATCACGCCACGGCCCACGAGCGCTCAGCATACGAAGAGGTTGAGGCCAGTTGTCGTACCCAACTTGCAAGGTTCGGGACTGCACTAGGAAACCAGGGGGAAGCTGCACCATAAAGAGGAGTATAGATGAGAAGAGGTAAAGGAAGCATAACAAGTAATCAAACGTTATCGGTGAGGTTCCACTTACGCTTCATGTTCCATTCTTCAGGGAATGGCATGTTCTCGGCGGGGATTAAGTCAGAGGTCCTGACACAGATAAACCAGCCCATCCATTCTCCGTCCTTGTCCTCGTCTATGCTCGAGAATAGAACCTTTGTGGCCCGACGCTGAAGCCTTATCAGTCTACTTCGATAAAGACAGAGGTTGTATAGTCTAATGAGATGATCGAGGGTGAAAGACATCCCCTCGAACTTTCTCGTGAAGAATCTAAGCAAAATGACAATGCGGCAAAAAGAGGGGTAGATCTGGCCTAGGGTTACCTGGTATTGGCGGCAAAAGTCGAGTATTACAGGATCGACGGGGCCCAGTGTGGAAGGGTAATACACGCTAAAGAACCCTTTCACATGAGTGGTGACGTCCTCCTCGGGGGTAGGAATCCCCACTTCTTTATTCTCCCAGTTGCAGTCTTTTTTCACCCACTCGATATCGCCTTTGGATATCGAATAGATGTAACTAGACATGGGCTCACATCGACCAGGAACCGAAGAGGGTTATTCGACTTTGAAGTCGGAAGTAAGTTCGCATGGATCGGGAGTGCACTCTTCAATGT
Organism: Nicotiana knightiana; assembly: GCA_005239525.1. Lineage (NCBI taxonomy): Eukaryota > Viridiplantae > Streptophyta > Magnoliopsida > Solanales > Solanaceae > Nicotiana > Nicotiana knightiana. The sequence continues at coordinate 57,106 of ML404785.1, forward strand.
GTGGCTCCACCGGCGTTTTGTCACCGGCCAGCCACGATGAGGAGGCCTTTTCTTTTTGAGGAACAGTCTTTGATGATTTTTCCATTACTATATATGAGGTTTAAGAAAGAAGAAGGCGGAATGTGTTTTAACAAGAGATTGGCAAAATGAAACTGGTAAAGATGATGAACTTGAAGAGAATAGAGGAGCTTTTGGAGATTAGAAGAAGTTTTGAAAGTAAAGTTTGAGAAGAATTTGAAGGTGATCTATTTATAATGGCCATTTCGACGGTTTAAGAATGATGGCAGCCGACCATTAACTGGCATTAATTAATGACCTTGGAAACTGTGCAGACGCGACGCTTCAATCACTTCTCTCTCTTACGTCACAAGATTGGCGTCACGATTGATCGAGATATTAAATCGGAGTCTCAAGTTCGTTTCTTCTCGTTACACTCCAAAAAACGAGGGGACTATCTGTATACGGTCGAAATCGGGCATACTCGATTTCATTGGCAGGAGAGTTACCTCGAGCGTACCTCCGTAACAGATCAGGCTCGAGCTCGAAGATAAGAATATTGAACCTGGAGATCGAAGTGTTCGTTGTGATCGAGGCCAGCAAAAATCAATACCAAGCATGACTGACTTCGATTAAGGCATAACAACGGAATGACGAGATATCAGGAACCGGTCGAAGATCACGGCGGAAATCCTGAAACAGATCAAATCAAAGCGGTTATTTCTACCAATCATGGGATTTACTTCTGTTATTAGAATTGTACCTTATTTAGGATTCCTCTATTATATATAAAAAGGGATCCCATTCATTTGATCGTGCACCATTCACTGATAAGAATCTATACTTCTGTTGCTCTCTTTATTTTACTCATTGTTTGTCCCATTCTTTACCGTTCTTATTACTTAACCTCGAGACCATCTCGAGTCGAGGTCAAGGCATTACTTGCAGACTGGTTTGATCTATTTTATTGTCTAATTTATCTATTTAATTCGTTATTTATCAATTGGTATATGATTAAATCACATATCCTTAAAACCACAATATAAGTTTAATTGTTACTCGAATTTTAGGGTAAACACTCCTACAGTTTTTTATTCCCCCTAATCCTAATTTATGCCAACCTCAACTCCAATTGCTATCTCTCAAGTAATTTTCTCTTTAATTTTTAGTTTTTAATTGCTTTTACCTCAAAGAATTTTGAATTGTTACTATAGTTTCTTAAAGAATATTTTAGTTTATTTAAGTAATTTACATAGAAAGAATTTGTCATATGTTAAGTTTTTTAATATTTTTGTGCTTTTTGCACTAAAATTGCACAAGTTTCAAATTTTACGGTATTTAGTTATTATCAATATTTTATTTTTCCTCTATGTTTTGAATTTTGATGCTAAGAACTAAGTTGTTTAAGAAGTGTATAAGTTACCTCTTTAAAATATTTAAAATTGATAATAAGTCATAAAATACTAAATGTTCTCACATCAGTTGACATTATCAATCAAATTTTTTTTGACACTATTTACAAGTACCACGTTAAATCCGGTGGTACACCCATGGTCTCAAAATCTTGCATCAGCCTTTGCAATATGTAGTAAATGGGCTAAAATCCTCCCAATGCCGCACCATTGAGCTAATTAATTGGTTATGTTAGTCTCTCATCTTAAGAAATTTAATCATTAAGAAATTGCATCCAACGACCTTGAAAACGTAGTCTTAATTATTTGATCCCCTTGCCCATGGATAAGGTCAAAAGTGTTGCCTTTGATGTCAAATCTTTAAGGTAAAAAATGTTGCCTCATGAAGCAAGCGAGGGACAACACTTGTTAAACTTGATGTTCTGTCAAGTGGGATCAAAAAATCAAAAGTGACACCGATGTGTCCTATTTGTGCAAATCACCCTTTAATCATTTAAATATGATCTTTATATAAATAGTCGGTTGGATTCCATGTTTACAATTTCTAATGGTATATATAGATTATAAAATATTATACAAGGTTATAACCGTATGATGTACGGATTATATATATATATATATATATATATATATATATATATATATATATATTATACCTCAACCGATTATTTTTAGTTTAAGTGATTGAATAAACGACTTTTTAGGTTAATTCTTCTAAACTTTTTTCATACTTCTGAACCCAAATACACCATTGATTTTGATAAATTTATAATAATCACGAAATAGTATAGGAACACTTTTGGTCTTCATTCTACTTTAGGTAGGGGTGTACAAAGAAAACCGACAAACAACGTCAAATCGGTAATCCGAATCAAACCGGAAAAAAAAAGAACAACTATCGTTTGATATTTTATTTGGTTTGGTGTTGGAAAAAAAAATCCGATCACAATTAACTAGTTTGGTTTTAACTAAAAAGGTCAAACCAAAATCAAACCAACCCGACATTATATTCTACAAATTTTAGATATATTAATACAAATAATATATATATATATATATATATATATATATATATATATATATATATTTATAAATATTTCTTAAACTTTTCCATAATTTTTTATTTTAAGGTGTTATTTCAAGATTGGAGTTAGAACTTTTGAATGCTCCAATAAGTTTTATAGCCCATCAAATGTTAGTAACTCAAATAATGCTAACAAAAGCTCAAACCAAAATCAAATCAATATCAATGCTAACAAAAGACATGCAATTCAACACTAGGAATGACAATGTGTTAGATATATATTTTTAGTTTTGCAGTGATTTAGATAAAAATGCATAACTTATTTTTATTTTGCTTTAGTGTTTAGTCATGTTATTAATACTCCCTTATTAGTCGTACTTATTTTAGCATGACTTAGTACTATTTTATTATGTTATTTTTATTATGGCTTATTAATTATCAATATTTATTTTATGTGATTTTATTATCTTTATTGTTGAATATTTTAGGATAATGCCATGGCACATCTCATATTTATATTATTTTCTTGAAAAATATCTTATATTATTAGGATTAAAGAAATACTTGGAGCACAAATTATATGTTTTCTGTTATGAAGATTTCACCAGGAAAAAATCCAAAAAAAAAAAAAAATTAAAATCCGAGATTGAAAAATCATTGATTTGCTTTGGTCTTTAGATTTAATAACCCATCACAATTAGTTTGGTTTGATAATTAAAAAATCCGAATTAAAAGATTGGGTTAAATTAGGAACTGCAAAAATAGTTGTAAGTGAAAAAGGTTTATATTATTAATTAATTAACAATTCTATATGAAAATAGCATAAGATAGATGTATTATTTTGTATGAGTAGCTAAAATCTGTTCTTTCCTCATGACCGAGAAGAATCTCCGGTACCCAAACGTACTTGAGATTCTTTGCTTCAATAAAACCCAAAAAGAATGCTATAAAGGAAAAGCATATGTATGTCTTGTAAGCTAATGTATCCAAAACCTTAGCACGCACTATTGCAATCACAACTAGGTTTATTTTCCGTAAATGTAACTTTATTTTTTCGAATTTTACTTTTTTCTATTTTAATATTGAGCATTGTTATTTAGAGTATTTATAACGGCTGACCTGGCTAAGCTTTCTTAACGTGATGATGGTCTATAACAAAACGTAGAGAAGATATGCAAATGTATACTTGTTCGTGATTGTCACTTATATCTTATAAATTTAGGATGTTCATTTCCTTGTCCAAGAGTTACTACTCATCTGGCAGATTTGGATCATAGCTCTACTTTAATTTACATGACTTTTCTTCTATTGAAAATTATACTTAACCAATCACATACTACATGCGATAGGATCTGCTATCCAATTTTGAAAAAAAAAATTATTCTATTAAGACTATATGTCACAACCTAAAATTCAACTAGTCGTAATGTCACTTAACTCAACCCGCTAGGTAAGCCAGTTAATAACTATCTGATTTCAAATGAAAATGATAAGACATTTAAGGAAAGATATATCTGAACTTATACATTTCCCAAGAACCGGTAGTACAAATCATGAGCTTCTAAGATTGAAATTTACAAAGTTGGTAATAAATAATACATCATCTATTCGAATGTAAAATAAACAGATTTCTAATAATCTAAGGTTACCATGAACAAGAGGCAGCTACCACCAGATTGCAGATACATCTTCAAATCCAGCTCCCATCGAACACAACAACTTAGCAGTCAACATCTGCACGCAAGGTGCAGAAGTGTAGTATGAGTACAACTGACCCCATGTACTCAATAAGTAACAAACCTAACCTAGGTTGAAAGTAGTGACGAGCTATAACAAAGGTCAGGTCCAACACCCATAGCCAACAACAGTTCATGATAACGTAAAGCAAGTAATAAAGGAAGTAATTCAGAGATGAAATGCTCAGCTTATTCATAGTTTCCCGAAAAATAGTTCCGACTTCTAAGTATCACAGTGAAAACCCAAATCCTTTACCGAAATCATCGATAAATATGAATAAGTTTGAAAACAGTAATTTTTCCCAAACCTTTCAACAATAAATAAGATGTTCCATTTTTATTTCCAGATAACTAGTGTAACATATTTCATTATGCCCATATGTCGATATATGTGAGAAGTCATGAATGACGTGATACTATACAACATGAGGAAAAATGCATCTCTATGTCTGTATGTCAAGTGTGCATGCCAAATGCGATGCGAATCTGTTACATCTCACGTTTTCGTACGTTAAAGTTTTGTCGTAAGTTAATCGACATAAGCTCGGGGGCGAGATTTTCTTGAGATTATAAGTATTTATGCTATTTATAACAAGAAATAACTAAGTGCCGTGAAAGATAAAGGGTAAATGAATCAAAGAAAATGAGTTTCGTTGAACGTTGTCAATTTGGGATAAAATACGATTCGAACTACAATACTCGTTATTTATGGACTAGTGCCATATAAGGTATCACATGACCATGATAGTAGAGTACATAAAGTGTGTCAAGTGAGTAGTATTTTAAGTAATTTGAGATAATTCTTAATTATGTGGGTAATTGGTTAAATTTTGGATAAGTGAGAAATTAATAAGTTGATTAAGGAGTTGGTAGAGGGTTAATTAAGGTCTTTGGATAAAGACTAAGGAATCTAACGTGGCAGCAAAACCTTGTCCAAATTATGACTCTTATATTATAAGTGAAAAGGTGGCACATTTAAGTAGTATGTAGCTTATTCATACCATTTAAATCCTAAAACCTCTCTAATTCAAAAGAAATGTCTTATATCAAAGTGTTAGGCAAGGATATCCACGCAAGAATTCAAGAATTCAAGCAAGAAAAATCCTTAAGCATCTTAGCAATGTGACTCTAAAGAAGCTCGGTGTAATATTTCTCAAGAATATCATACGGATATTTTCCTACTCCGATCTTGCCGTCACGAGTTTTGTCGCAATTGTCGTGTGTTAAAAGGATTGTCCAGAGAACCGGCTCAGGTATGTTAAGGCTATCCCTTCTTTTCTTTTGGCATGATCCATACGATACAAACGAAATGAGCAAATGCACAACTTCCATAAATGACTCTATTCGTAGGAGTATTACAGGTGCCTATGTTCTTGAATTCTCATGTATCTTATTATTACATCTTCTGTTCATGGGTCTCAGAAAAATACGTAGTTGATAAAGTTTATCCGAAAGGTATATTGATCTTATTAACATATTTTTATGCATTTCATTCATTTATAGAGGTACATTGACCCATGACCAGATGGCATTATATACGTTTATATATATATACTTATATGTATATGGGATATAAAAAAAGGTTACGGCGTTATATATGCACCACCACCTGATCAGCTGGTATATGTTGATGATTTTGCCCACAGTGGCCGAAAGGATATGATGGAATGCCCTCATAGGCTTGATGATGTTATGCACACCTATACCTATGCATGACACGACATTTACACACACGTGTATGACATTATAAATGTTTCAGGATTTACAAAGTTATTTGGACTTACAGGCGGGATTCTTTATTCCATGTTTCATCTATGTCTCTTATGTACTGATTTTCATGCCTTACATACTCAGTACATTATTCGTACTGATGCCCTATTTCCCGGGACCTGCGTTTCATGCCCACATGTGCAGGTAGACAAGCTGACGGGCCCCTTCCTTAGGATCCTTGATCAGCGAGAGTTGGTGTGCTCCATTTAATCCGGAGCTTCTTTTGACCTTGGTACGATATGTTTGTATGCATATATGGGTATGACGGGGCCCATTCCTGTCCTTGTACAGTTGTATATTCTAATAGAGGTTTGTAGACAGTTATGTATAGTTGGATAATATATGGCCTTGTCGGCTTCTAGTTTTGGGTATATTGTTGTCTATAGCAGCCTTGCTGGCTCGCCCCACTATATCCCACATGTATATGTACATATGTCTTTTGGACAGGTTTCCCTCACGTATGTTATTCATGTTTATATCTTAGACGCATGCTTAAGAATGTTCGACAGGTAGGACTCGGGCACCCGTCGCGGCCCATGATAAAGACCATACACATACTCTCAGAGTATCAATTCAATCAGTCCTCTCATTCACTCACTTCTCCCAATCACTCGGCACTCATACTCAGTAGGTACCTGCGCTCACTGGGGGTGTGTATAGACTCTGGAGGGGCTCCTTCATCCCAAGCGCTATATCAAGCCAATCATGGCATAAAATCAATGCAACATGATGCGCCGTGCAGCCAGATCCCATAATTATCCTCACAATCAAGCCTTCGATCTCACTCAATCATCAATCTCTCCAGTCTCTCGGGCTCTTAATGTCATGAAATATCAGCCCAAAAATAATGATGTGATGTATCAATAAATAGTAACATAGACAGAGATATAATATGCATATGAATGCATATGACTGAGTATGTAATGTAATGAAAGCAAATAGCCCACGCTCAACCGAAGAAATGACCCCAATAGGTCCCAACAGGATAAACATATAGCCTAGACATGGATTATAGCATGGATCACAACTCAATAGCTCAAGTACGTAGAAATTACATGGTTACAGGTAAGATTAGGTAATCACACAGTACCACAAAAATAACAGAGTCACAATTCACACGGTGCATGCCCACATGCCGGTCACCTAGCATGTGCGTCACCTCAATACCAATCATATAACATGCAATTTGGGGTTTCATACCCTCAACACCAAGTTTAGAAGTATATACCTCAAAGAAGCCAAATTCCAATACCGAGCAAGCCAAACAATGCTCCAAAAATGACATCTCGCGCATACCGACCTCCGAACGGCTCAAAACTAGCCAAAAGTAACTCAAATACATCAAATAATGCCAAAGGAAACAAACCCAATCAATAAAAGTCGAATCTTTAATCAAAAGCCCAAAATCGGCCAAAAAGTCCAACCTGGGCCCGCACCTCGAAACCTGACAAAATTCACAAAATCCGACAACTCATTTAATTACGAGTTCAACCATATTAGTTTCACTCAAATCCGACTCTAAATCGATGTTCAAAACTCAAAAATTCGCTTTCTAAAACATTAGGCTAAGACCCCCAATTTCTCTTTAAAATCATCAACCAATTGCCAAAATAAAGATAGATTCATGAAATAAGATCAAAACCAAGTGTAGAACACGTACGCCAATCCTTGTGATAAAGATTGCTCCAAAAATCACCTCAATCCGAGTCTCAGATCTCAAAATATGATAAAAGAACCAAAGCCTCGATTTATAGCATTCTGCCCAGCATTTTCGCACCTGCGGCACATTAGCCGCTTCTTCCGCTTCTACGAACTCCACTAGCTAGCTAACCCCTCGCACTTGCCGATCTCCATCCGCTTCTGCGCAACAGCATTTGCGAAGCCAAACACGCTTTTGCGCTAAATCTCGCTTCTGCGCCAAGATCTTCGCTTCTGCACGACCGCAGATGCGCCTCAAAGTCCCGCTTCTATGATCAGTTTTTCTGCAGATGCAGAAACACCAGAACCAGCAACCTTAAGCAATGCACTATGAAACGAAAATGATCTGAATCTCGTCTGAAACACACCTGAGCCCCTCAGGATCCCCATCAAGTATACCAACAAGTCCCACAATATAACACGGACCTACTCGAGGCCTCAAAACACACATAACAACATCGAAATGACAAATCGCACCTCAAATCAAAATCTATGAACTTTGAACTTTCAAATTTCCAAGACTCACGCCGAAATATATCAAATCAACCCGGAATGAACCTAAATTTTGCACACAAGTCCTAAATAACATAACAAAGCTATCTCAATTCTAGGAACCACAATCCAAATCTGATATCCTCAAAGTCAAATTCTGGTCACACTTATGAACTTTCCAAACCTTCAAATTTCCAATTTTTGCCAATTAGTGGTGAAACATTCTACAAACATCCAAATGCAAATTCGGGCATACACCCGAGTCTAAAATCACCATCTGGACCTATCGAAACCATCAAAATTTGGTTCCGGGGTCGAATTCACAAAAAGTCAAACTTGATCAACTCTTCCAACTTAAAGCTTCAACAATGAAATTCATTATTCCAAATCGATTCCCAATAACCTGAAAACCAAAACCGACGATTCACATAAGTCATAAAATACATCGTACGGAGATAGTCATGCCCGCAAGCTGCTGAGCGAAGTGCAAATGTTCAAAACGACCGGCTAGGTCTTACATTCTCCCCCACTTAAACATATGTTCGTCCTTGAACGTGCCCAGAGTTGTTCTTAAGCCATCAAATCACTGTGTAACCTTACCATGAACATACCCTAGGGAGATACCACATCACCCTAACCAATATAGGCCGACAACACAACATACTGAGGATCGTTACTCCAACCTTAGCCCGTAAACCTTAGAATCTAATTTCCAATATCCGGAATTTCTTATAAGACCCGCATCTTGCATCTACACACTGAACAAGTATGAACAAGATGTATCAAGCCATAACCATAACCTAAGATGTAATCACATGATACATCGCACAACTCAAATACTCATATCAACATCTCCAATCATAGTTTCTGCCCAAAACAACCCAATTCCGGTAATAAACCTCATGTCAAACAAAACCTCGTTCTAAAACCTTCGTACCCTTTCGATGATGAAAGAAACACGCGAAAACTCATAACCATTCATCAGACCAACAAGTCATAGAGGAGCTCCCTCTCCTTCAACAAGAACTATAGCCAATTTCTAAGCCTACTTCCGATATTATCCTTCCAAATATACAACAAACAAATCCGATAACCTCCATCCTAGATCCGACGACTTCATCTTATCAAATACCAACTACTCTACTGACATGAAACACCAATACTACCCAAAGCCACAAATCGTGCAACCCATGCACCCATATGCAATAATTCAAATGTACTCAAACATGGAAAATTACTCAAACGAGAGAACTGTCCCGCAAGCTCAACAAATACCGCCAAAACACAATGCTAAAAGACCATCACACATTGTAGAACGATAAGACATGAAATAACACAAAAGATCGTATCCCAACATAACTCCGCTGCAATGCATGACCCCCATCCAAACACTGGTCCGTATGAAATACCTCAGCCGATATACTCAAAATCAATAACCACACGCAATTCGACATCAAGTACCCCAAGTGCATGAACATAACCACAAAGGAATTAAAAATACAATACCACATACCGAAAAGGACATCACCTAATGCGTAATCAGTCGTGCATAAGCCAAATACCCATCTCGCTCAAATTCCGCTATAAGGACCCAACAGAAGCGCACTATATGTGAATATAACCAACAAATCACAACCCCTCGTAACATAGAAGAGTAACTCACAGAACATATCAGAACACGAATAAGCTCCACACCAACCGAATGGCACATCCCTCAACAGTAACAGTATGGAGTCAACCAATCCGGCTCGGTGTAGGATACACATCCTCGTTGGCCTGCCAACGGGCCCCGAATCAACTCTGGTCATTCATAAATAGATAAATAACCATTTGAAGGTCCACAATGACCAAATCATAACACTTACTATCATTTGGCTAGCTCTGGCCACAACTTCACAGTCCACAACCACGAAACAATCTGCTTCTCAGAACTCCCAGTCTCCAAATCCATAGAACACACGAATCACCATATCGGATCCCAATTCCACTGCCTGAATGTCTAACACATCTCTCGTACACGATCATCCCACGAGGAACTTATATAATTCTTCTGTTCCATATAGCACAAATTCGAATATCAGCGGTAGATCAACCCGGTAAGCACAACAATAACAATGAAGCATTCGTAAGTAAAAAAAATGCGCCTTCTGAAACGCGCACCCTTCTCAAGTAATACCAAGTAGTAATATCATTCACCTAGTCATCTAAAACCGTCCATGTTGCCTAAGAATTTATGCTCCTTCCCTTCAAAACTGACCTGTGACCTTGCACCTGCAAATCTCGATCCCACACAACACACTACATCGATCATGCCATCATATATAAAGTACGTGAGTCTCATAATCAACTTTGAGTCACCAACAAACTACATTCTCAATTAGCCAGGAACCTTCCATTTGATCTCATCAGGAGAAAAATCACGATACGCAACTTGTTCCTCACACTAGTAGGAAATATATACCTCGAACCGTGGTAAAAACCATTGACAACACTTTGAAACCCATCTGCACATGACATGACCAAGTCATCAAAACTGAATCTTTCTAAATCCTCCAAGCCATGCAGGTCGCCAAAACCCAAGAGCATTTCCACAAAACACCTGTAGAGACTCACCACATCATAAGTACCCAAAGAACCAATCATATCCATTACTGTGCTGATACAACTTACTACCAAGTTGTCCTATTTCTCCGAGTTCCTTCCAAATTGTCTTCAAATTGATACCTCTCCTTGCTAGAACACCACGATCCTTAACCAAAACCCACCCCATGAACTCTAGCATAAATCCATCTCGTTCTGAGGTCCATCAGCCGCATAATTCTCTCTCCAGCACCCCAAAAGTACCACAACCAAGATACCCACTTTGAAGGGACATTCTGCGAATCTAAAGTCGTTTCCTTAACCTTCCAAATACTGAAATGTAGAAATCATAAGGATATAGAAATCCGCGAGTCTCGACACCATCTAATGTAAATATCAGATCCTAGCCATATACCAATCCGAAATCCTCAATTGTTACATATAAATCTTGAATCCATAAAAACTATTCTCGAGAGTCATCCACTCTGCTCAAATCTCAATTGCACCACCCCAAACGGGCCAAACAACTTGTGCTCCATTAGCACGATGACACCCAATGAAGTAATCCCCACCTTAATGCAACCAAGAAAATTCCTACTCCATGCACACTACATCCTTCACGGATAACCAGGTAATCATTCCAAGAATTCCCATATACCCGTATGGTGTAATACAACCCGTATCCAGAAATTCCCTTACTTGAGTCATCGTCATTCTCAACCTCTGCGAGTCATAACTGATTCACCAGCATACCTCAAACCGAAACCAATACAACACATAACCGTGCAATCAACTCGTCGATAGCAGACTCCCCCACTTGGCTGAAATCCAGGGAATAAAACATCTGATAACTTACAACAACCATACCCCATTACTGCCATAATAACACAGTGAGATACAACTAAATCCTTCATAATCTCATGTAATACAAACCATCTAATACCTCAAATCATCTGCAATTCTCGCATTCATCCTCATGACAGTCCAGTCAACTATTACAACCTATCCAAACTCAAATTGCACAAATATAACCCACTGGTAAATGAGAAATCCTCCACACAATATCCTAAAAAAAATCACACTTCCGTAGATCACCTTGCAAGTTATAACCCACCTGCTTAGCCTCAACTGACATCTCTTTATACCCTTTCACAGCCACAGCTACTACGCAATCACTTAATCTTCTTGAGTCTGAACTCACCAACAAGGCATGAGAACCTAATTCGTTCCACAGTTAAACAATATGAAAGACATTCCAATGCACTCATAACTCGAGACTATACGTAAAATCAATAAAAACTCACACGCCCAATAATCCTTTCTACATCTCAAGCAAACTCTTCTCATCCCATTCAAACCATATGAACAGATCTCGCAGTCACATCATACTCATCACGTAGCCACCCAGCCATTCATCCAGCCACAGATTCTGCTCATAGAGACACTACCGGACGTATAAGTCCAAAAGCACGTGCTCACACAACCAAAATCTCCGTTCTCAAGCTACATTCAAAACCCGACCTCAAGTCCTCCAGACTGGCCCATCATCAGCACACTGAAATCACATCTCGCACCTCATCCATGGAATCACAAGTCGTCGATGCAGAGGTGATATCGAGCGCTCACACAAATGCGTAAAAGGAACTCAAAGAGTTATGTTTAAAGCTGAATAAATTCCGCATGATAAGGAATGAAAGATGGGAAATTATCCTAAATGCCCAGTAGCCTCTCGAAGAAAGGTATGGACGTCATTATACCGATCCACAAGACTCTACTAGACACTTGCTCATGACTTGTAGAATCTATGAACCTAGAGCTATGATAAGAATATGTCATGACCCAAAATTCAACTAGTCGTGATGGCACCTAACTCAACCCGCTAGATAAGCCAGTTAAAAACTATCCGATTTCAAATGAAAATGATAAGACATTTAAGGGAAGAGATTTCTGAACTTATGTTTTTCCCAAGAACTGGTAGTAAAAATCATGAGCTTCTAAGATTGGAATTTACAAAGTTGGTAATAAATAATACATTATTTGTTCGAGATGTACAATAAACAGATTTCTAATAATATAAGGCTACCATGAAGAAGAGGCAGCTACCACCGGATTGCAGGTACATCTTCAAATCCAGCTCCCATCGAACACAGCAACATCAGCAGCCAACATCTGCATGCAAGGTGCAGAAGTGTAGTATGAGTATAACCGACCCCATGTACTCAATAAGTAACAAACCTAACCTAGGTTGAAAGTAGTGACGAGCTATAACAAAGGTCGGGTCCAATACCCATAGCCAGTAACAGTTCATAAAAACGTAAATCAAGTAATAAAAAAAGTAATTCAGAGATGAAATGCTCAGCTTATTCATAGTTTCCCGAAAAATAGTTCCTACTTCTAAGTATCACAGTGAAAACCCAAATCCTTTACCGAAATTATCGAAAAATATGAGTAAGTTTGAAAACAGTAATTTTTCACAAAAATCCTTTCAACAATAAATAAGATGTTCCATTTTTCTTTCCAGATAGCTAGTGTAACATATATTACTATGCCCGTACGTCAATATGTGTGAGAAGTCATGAATGACGTGATACTATACAACATGAGGAAAAATGCATCTCTATGCATGTATGCCAAGTGTGCATGTCAAATGCAAAGAGAATCAGTGGTAAAAACCATATGCATACTCTTAGAGTATCAATTCACTCAGTCCTCCCAGTCACTCAGTCCTCTCATTCACCCAGTCCTCCCAGTCACTCAGTCCTCACAATCACTCAGTCTTCCCAATCACTCGGCACTCACACTCAGCATTGTCACTCACACTCATTAGGTACCTACGCTCACTGGGGGTATGTACAGACTCCGGAGGGGCTCCTTCATCCCAAGCGCTATATCAAGCCAACCATAGCATAAAATCAATGAAATATGTTGCGGCGTGCAACTCGATCCCATAATTATCCTCACAATCAGGCCCTCAACCTCACTCACTCATCAATCTCTCCAGTCTCTCAGGCTCTCAATGACATGAAATATCAGCCCAAAAATAACAATGTGATGTATCAATAAATAGTAACAAAGACTAAGATATGACTCGAGTGGGTCCCAATAGGATAAGCATGTAGCCTAGACATGGATTCTAGCATGGATCACAACTCAATAGCTCAAGTACTTAGAAATTACATGGTTACAGGTAAGATCAGGTAATTACACAGTACCACATAATTATCGGAGTCACAATTCACATGGTGAAAGCCCACACGCCTGTCACCTAGCATGTGCGTCACCTCAATACCCATCAATTAACACGCAATTCAGGGTTGCATACCCTCAGCACCAAGTTTAGAAGTGTTACTTACCTCGAATAAGATAAATTCTAATACCGAGCAAGCTAATCGATGCTCCAAAATTCCATCTCGCGTGTACCGAGTTCCGAATGGCTCAAAACTAGCCAAAAGCAACTCGAATAGATCAAATAATGTCAAAGAAAACAAACCCAATCGATAAAGGTTGAATTTTTAATCAAAAGCCCAAAATCGACCAAAGAGTCCCCCGGGCCCGCACCTCGAAACCGACAAAATTCACAAAATCCGGCAACCCATTCAATTACGAGTTCAACCATACTAGTTTCACTCAAAGCCGACTCCGAATCGATGTTCAAAACTCAAAAGTTCGCTTTATGAAACTTTAGGCTAAAACCCCCAATTTCTCTTTAAAATCATCAACCAAATGCCAAAAATGAAGATATTCATGCAATAAGATCAAAACCAAGTGTAGAACACTTATCCAATCCTTGTGGTGAAGATTGCTCCAAAAATCGCCTCAATCCGAGTCCCACATCTCAAAATATGATAAAAGAACCAAAGCTTTGATTTATAGCATTTTGCCCAGCATTTTCGCACATGCGGCACATTAGCCGCTTCTGTGGCATCGCTTCTGCGACACAAGCTCCTATTCTGCGGAATCCACTAGCCAGCTGACCCCTCGCACCTGCAGATCTCCATCTGCTTCTTCGCAACCGCAGGTGAGAAGTCAAACACGCTTCTGCGCTAAAATCTCGCTTTTGCACCCAAGATCTTTGCTTCTGCGGGACCGCAAATGCGCCTCAAAGTCCCGCTTCTGCGATTTGTTCTTCCTTAGATGCGGAAACACCAGAACTAGGAGCATTCAACAATGCGCTATGAAACGAAAATGATCTGAACCTCGTCCGAAACACACCCGAACACCTCGGGACCCTGACCAAGTATACCAACAAGTCACATAACATAACACGGACCTACTCGAGATCTCAATACACACATAACAACATCGAAGCGACGAATTGCACCTCAAATCAAAATCTATGAACTTTGAACTTTCAAATTTCCAAAACTCGCGAGGAGACATATTAAATCAACCCGAAATGAACCCAAATTTTTCACACAAGTCCCAAATAACATAATGAAGCTATCCCAATTTCCGGAACCACAATCCAAATATGATATCCTCAAAGTCAACTTCCGGTCAAACTTATGAGCTTTCCAAACCTTCAAATTTTTAATTTTCGCCAATTTGTGCCGAAACATTCTAGAAACATCCAAATGAAAATCCTGGCATACGCCCGAGTCCAAAATCATTATCCGGACCTATCAGAACCATCAAAACTCTGTGTCGGGGTTGAATTCATAAAAAGTCAAACTTGGTCAACTCTTCCAACTTAAAGCTTTGACAATGAGATTCATTCTTCCAAATCGATTCCGAAAAACCTGAAAACCAAAATCGACGATTCACATAAGTCATAATACATCATATGGAGCTACGTATGCATGCAAACTACCGAACAAAATGCAAATGCTCAAAAAGACTGATCGGGTTGTTACACTATACTAGAACTTATTCTTTCTCTTCTTAATTGTTTGTAGTAAAATATGGAACCTCCCTCCATTCTAAGTTATCCCTTTAGTTTCTGTGTTTAAGGAGATGCATTATATTCCTCATCTATTTCTCCATTGCAATACTATATCCACCTTCATTACAGTTACCACAGGGATACAACTGCAATCAATTGATATTAAGCTGCAATAAAATGATACGCATAATGGGATAAGGTACATTTTCCTTGTAATTGTGTAAAAGTATATACACAATCAGTTCATTTATAAAGTGTAATCTTTTATAATAATTGATGTTTATCTTAAAGTATATATATTTGTATGTATACCGCCTTATAATTTATTTTTGTTTCGTGGATTTTGGATGTGAAATGAGTTAATTTATATTTATTTGAAGTGTTTTTATGTGTAAGAATGATCCGGGAGCAATCGTGGATGAAATGTGCGAAATTTGAGCCAAAACGGACGAAAACGGAAAAATGGGACAGTGGAGCGCCACAGGCAGCGCCCTGAGCTACCTGTGGCGCGGGAAATAGTGTACTCAAAACAAGGCACCGCGGACAGCACCAGGCACTGAGCAGGGCGCCAGTGACGGGATTTTATCCAATTTTGCCCGGGACATGGTTAATTCAGCCCTAAACCTACCCAATACGTATAAAAGCAAAACTAAACCTATTTGTAAAGGGGAGACGTCACTTTTGAGGGAGATTACACACGAAAAAAATTCGGAAGCGAAGAGATCTCAGTTTTCTTCATCTTTTCTTAGTATTTTCAATTATTCAACACTTATGAAATTGTTTGCTATTATCATGAGTGGCAAAAAACCCATTGTTCTGGGGTTGATTTAGCCATGAATATTGTTGTTTAACGTTAGTTTAACCTTGATTACAATTCACTAATATATGGTTGTTTCTTCAATTCTGCGATTAATTGCTTAATTGTCTGGCCAACAGTTAGGTTCTATTTACTATCTATGTTATGCTTGGAAAAGCCGTGTATAGATTAGAGAAGAATTGAAGAGAGCGCGATCTTAACTCTTAGGGGGGCGTATTTGTGGTTAGGATAGGAATATACCTAGTCACCGTACTTAATTAAATATCGTAATCTTAACGCGTTCTTAATAGATTAATTTCATAGGAATATATGTATTAATCTATTTCGAATGGGCGAGTAGTACTTCGGGAGAAGGCTATGAGAGAAATTATCGACTAATTAGCAACCATGAGTGAATTGTATGAAAGGGAGTGTTAACTAGAGCACAATATGAATGGTGAATCGATCACAACCCTGAAATATCTGTCTCTACTGAATACACAAAAATCAACTGGTTACTTGATAAATTAGTTATTACTTAAAATTATAGTTTAATATAATCATATTCTTGGATTTTGATTTTGGCTTGATTGAATAACAATTTTAGTAATTTAGTGAGTAGTTGATACAAGTATCTATGGATTCGACATTCGACTTATCATTTTATTACTTGTACGAGCACGTATACTTGCGTGCGCGTTTAAGAGCAACATAATCATTACTTGGTAACATGGTAAAAATAGTACTAATTAACTTGTTATCACAAGTTTAAACTACACCGATAGACGACAGTATAAAAATCTTTCTATAGTCGGTGTATTTAACAAGTGTAGTTCTGAATTCTGATCGCATAAAATAATGGTTTCAGCGCTCTGTCCAATTCTGATCAGTTAACAAAAACAGCATATTATACCACAAGTATGTACTACTCTTCAACTCATAAGCATCCTGTTTTGGTACCAAGGAAAATTGTCCCACCACAATAAATGTAATCAAAGAATGAATCTGCAAAGCAGGTTTTGATAATTAACAGGATAGGTTTTGTGAAATGGCATTAATACAACTTGAATGCACAATTAAATCGCAAGATGCTGCACTGGCCCCAGAACTTCCAAGTATCCAATATTAGCACAGATATAGTTAGTGTTAACAACTAAAACAGCTAAACTCTTCAGCAGGAAAATTTTGGAGAGAGCGTTTACGGATGGAACACTCAGTTCCCGGTAGGATTCAAGTTCCATGACAGATAAGCTGGATCACCGAAAGGCCTGCATGGACACAATGCCAGAACAAACATCAAAATGCAGTATATTACGTGTATGCACATGAAGATCTAACAGTCATTTTTAATACATGGGCGTACCGTGCAACACTTGCCAGTAAATATTAAATCTGATATCAACTTCAACTTTGCCTATCCGATAATTGTATCAAGGAAAAATTGACAAGCAAGGGACCGTCAACAAACACAAACCAAGACTCACATTCTTGAAGAAGCTTTTTGAAAGCTGTTTTGAGAACCACGCCTATTTACTGAGCTCATTTACAATTTATAGGATTCTGAATTCTATCAGATTCAAGTGCTGGAATAGATTTTAACATGATAGGATATGATGAGTATAAGGTTTTCTTCAATACAAATGTGTGTTTTAACCGTATATTCTCAAGATACGAGTGTTTTTGTACAAATAATAGTGAGGTTGCATGAATTGAAATGGAAAGGAATGAAAAGAATTCATATAAGATCTGCATGGAATTTGAAAATCAACACTCTTGTGTATCCATACGACATGCTTGTGCAATGGAAAAGTAGTCAATTTGTGAGAAAAGATAATAGTCCAATTCGAGCTAAGTTTATAAACTGAAAATAACAGCTTCCAAGTTTTCATCTCCCTGTCTATTCACATGATCATGTCATCTTCTGTTGGTATCTTCAAATAAAACAGATTCTCTTGCTTTTACTATCTGTATTTCCTAAAAGTTCTGTAGGCATATGAAAAGGTATCAACTGCTGAAGGAATTTCACAATTCACAAGTTCTTTGACTCGATTGTCACTGCTAATTTCAGCTCTTCTTGAAAGGAGGGAAACTGAAACACACATCAGGACTTGGGAGAAGTGGAAAAGCAAGATCATAAAATATTGTTTCCTTAAAATTCTCAACTTAAATGCAATAAAATTTACATTATCCCAAATCTCATCTGTAATAAACCAAGCATGCTCCTGTGTGCAATATGTGATTATTAAGACATGATGAAAATGAGATTTATAGACTTTAGCCCTTCAGGAGCTTGGATGGATTCTTATTGCAACATAAAGGGTCTTTTGATATTTTGTAGTGCTTCAACAATTCAGAAACCATAAGCATGTTAACCAGAAAAGCTATTTCAAGCTTAAACTGTGACATACAGTTGAACTTCTAAGCAGCCAACTTTTGTTTTCTTGAAGAGTCAAAAAGAGTAATAAAAGACAACACAAACATATGATGCATACATATATATATATATTTGGATTTAGGAATCAAAAATAGAAGACAGTAGGTATTTTCTTACCTTGGTTTAATGACATACATAAGTATGAAAGTTATTGCCACGAATAAGCAAATTCCACCAACGGCCAGATATGCAATGCCTAGGAAATTATTCCTTCCACCAATCCATGTTGTGGTTGAAAGGACCAGCGACTTTTTACCCCCAAAAGTATATGTGTTATAATGGTTTTGTATTACTACAGTAATCTTCTCATTAGCTTCAAGATCATACTCCACCTTCCCGTATAACTTTCTGAATAATGGCAATGCTGCAGTTCGCATCCAAATTTGAAGATCCTCTTGCTCACTCAACTGCATGTAAAATCCCCTAAGTGATTAAGATAAAGATGAAATGAGAAAAAGGAAAAATAACACTAAGGTGAAAAGTGAGTATTCACTAACAGGTATGCTCTCATTAAGTTTTCCACCCCCAATTAAACCTCCTTTCTGGAAATTCTTAGGGTAAACATTTGACCCAAATTTGTGTTTTCTATCACTTGGCCATGAAATGTTCTTCCTATTGATTGGTAAAGGTATGCCCTTAATTGAAAAACCATATGTATCATTGAACAAACTCCAAGCAATAAGTCCACAAGGGATCACAGGCTCATTTCCATTCATGTCTTCAGGAGCACAAGTCTTTTTCAAATCATCCTTATAATTTGGGTCCCGCAACTGCTCGTCATTTCTGCTTTTTACATATCTGTGAAAAACATATCAAGCTGTCAATACCACTTAAGCGTATATCATTTACTGGAAAAATGAAGTGATGCTCCTTCATTATATGTCCACTTTGATACGAAGAGTCTATCAGTAATAAGGACCTCAAACAAAAAATAATAGTAAGAAGGAAAAAAAACAAGTAACTATCACAATGTCTTTCATAATTAGGTTCGTCATTAATTTGATTCTGTGAGATTGGAAAATAAATTCTGTACATAAATAAAATTGTCCCGTGTACACACACTAATGGAGGAGTGGAAATTAGAAACTTATTCCTTCCTGAGAAGATGTACTTCTAATTCCAGGCAGTTTTTAAAGTTTCAATCCTTCAGTTAGTTACAATTAGTTACTTTTTCATAACATTCTCAATTGTATGAAAAGATGTTATCTTTAACTTCTTTATTTGATATCTATCTTGATTTCACTGCCATTGTTTATATTCAAGTTTATGTATTTCTTTTATTTTAATGTAATTAATATTGAAAGTTTTATGCTTATTAATGAATTAATTATGGCACCAGATGCCTGTGATCCAATGGCTAGTATAACGTTTAATCTTCCTAGATTCAGAAGAAAAACCCAATATTTCTTAGGCTATTAACATCCAATTGCTCACCCCATGCAGAAGCAGAAACCTTGATCATAAGCTAAAAAGTTCGCTCTGTGCATTTTCTTTTTCTCTCTTTAGTCTTTTTTTTTTTTTGGGCAGGTAGGGGCGTTGGGGTGAAGGGAATAGTCATCCGGATCGACATAACACCAAAACTGATAGCAAAGAACATACAATTGCACCAGAAGAGTTATTCATAACTAAATGTTTTAATTGATTTTAAAACATGGATCCACTTTAATAGCCATAACATATAAGAGCTTTAACTTATTCGAACAAAATGTTGGACATACCGGCGATGATTCTGATAAAAGTTATCAAGCTGGTAATAAACATAGATAGGATGCTTCATTTTCTTAGGAACCTAAAAACATTCAGCAAACAAATTGTTAAGGACGAGCACAATATAAAGTCAGAATTTGGAACAGAGAAAAAAACAACATATTTGGAACAGGGGACTAACTATCAAGTTTCTGATGCAAGTCTTGTTTGACTTATTATTTTGAATATGTGTAACCCTATCATGATACACAAGTGCTGGTTTTGAATAATTTGTAGGGATACAATCCTCATCATAACGGTCTATAATTTCCACCACCTGCATAAAGATGAAATATATTATATGTCAAATACCATTTGACTGCAAGAAACAAACTTGAGAAAACCATAAAGAGATGGATATTCGAGTACTTTTTCTGATGCAGACAATGAGGCAAGTCCTATAGGAATGAAGACAATGCCAAGGAAGATAAATGCTGTGACAACCTGAATGCAACAAGTGAGAAGTATAATCAACAAGCCATTTTTAAAGCAGAGATTTAAGGGAACCTTGTCACGAGAAGTTATGTTAACCATTCTGTGAATGCATACCCATTGTGGAGTTAAAATTGGCTTGCAAGCAGGAAGCTCTTGCTGAGTAAACCTTGAATCTATAGCACAAAAATATGCGTCCAAATTAGGTTAGTTTCTGTAAATTAAACTGGAAATATATAAAACACTGAAAAGTAAGTCATTAAGCTGGCATATACAGATATTAAATCACTCAAGTTTCAAAAGGAATATAAAAGCCATGACTGGCTTATAGTTAGGTTCCGGAAGGATTGTAAGTATCATCATGGCTATGCATTGCCAGAGAGACAATGAGCCAGTTATTTATAACATCGAATAAACATTCTCGATATCTTAGCCAGATCATAATCCCATTATTTAACCATCTATAAGATAAAAGACCAGTAATCGAAATAATGCAACGATAAGAACTTCGGGGGGTATGTGGCTATTAAGCAATGAACATAAGACAATGTTAGTCAAAATGCACCTCACATTTTAGTTATGAGAACTTCAAAGTTGGACCAAATTCCTGGTGATCACATTTCACTTCTAAACATTGTTGACAATAAAATAGAAATTGCACTCTCAGCAGAGGTGGAGCTAGAATTTGAAGTTTATGAGTTATGAACTTGTCGCCAAACCCATAACTCTCGATAGAGTTATTGGGTTTGCAATTAGATATTTAAACATATTTAGTAAATACAAATGCAGGGGTTAAGCAAAAGCAAAAGCTACCGTAAAATACACTCCCTCCACCCCTGACTCTCAATAATCTACAAAGTGGAAATTTAGAAATACAATGATGTGATTTCAGAAACTAAGAAACTATTGATTCTGCTAACCTTTACATATTACTTTCTATTTCTTGTTAAAAGAAACCAGAAAGTTACATCCAATGCAGATCTTCCAATGATGAAAAATCCCCTTTTACATAGTGAAAACTCGATCTAGAAAGACTTGTTTTCATCTTAGGCATCTTTAGAAAGCCCCCAAAACTCAATGACTAGCCTCCCCAAATCAAAAAACACTTCAACATTAAAGCGCTAACAGAAATATCAATAGCTTAAAGAGCAAATGGAAATCCTTATACCCGTTGACACTCACAGTTAAGCTTTTAGGAACTTCATAGTGCAAGTAGAAATACTTTAAAGGCATAAAGCAGTTAGGCTGGAGACTCGAATGCAATTACCAACCCCAGATAAACCAAGCATGTTAATATCACCCATTTAACCGTAGAGTTTAGGTTTTATGCACCGACTTTGTATAACAAATTTATACAATCAAATCATTTAAAAGTTCTTTTTATTATTAGTATACATAACTTAAATCTCTAACAGAGTAGTTAATTATTTTTGCAGTGCATTAATATTCCGCTGTTACAATTATTTCCAAAGTTAGTTTCTTCATTAAGAACAACTAATAAAACAACCTAAATTAATACCCCATTTATCAGATCGCTATATCTCAGCTCTGCAGGGAGTATATTGAATTTTCGCTACTTCTGGAATATGCTTAAACTATAAAAAAAACTGTATAAAAGAAGAAACAAAGAGAAATAACAATGGTATCAAAATTCTGAATGGCCAGACATACAAAGGAGAATACTTTTTTCCTTTCTTGTTTTCTACCAACAAAAAATGTTATATGAGAAAGGAATCTAGAAATTATGCGAAATCGAATCAAATTCTAGTGGAACTAAACAATAAAAAATAAACAAATAACCATAACCGACCCTTCAAAACATGCAGAGAGAGGTTCAGATCGAAAATTCAGAAAAAGGAAAAAAAGAGAAGAAAGGAAGTATTACAATCAGGTTTCCTGGATTTCTTTGAAGAAGATGAGGTTCCTTCGCCCATTGTGACGTCAAATCTATAGCTATAGAGAATTAGAAAGGAAGTATTATTACGCTATATTTTTCAGGAAGGAGAAAAAAGGGGAAAATGGGATGAGAATTTTCCTTTCTTCCCCCCTTTATTTTCTGTTTCAGAAGGGAAATTGCTAAAAGTCGGATTAAGGTGGTTGCATGGCAAAAACTGGTACTACCGTGATGGAACTACACTGCCTTCCATCGCCCAACTCCCACGTACACCAAAAATATGTTATCAAGTAGTAAAACATTAATGTAATAATATATGGTAAATATAGGATGCAGATCAATTTTCACCCAAAAATGTCATACTTAATCCCTATAAACAATGAAGGGGTTCGGGTTAAATTTTTTAATTTCGGTCTTAATTTGAAAGCAAAGTGTTCACCATTACAAGTTAGTTCTAAATTCCACTACAATATGTTGGATTTTTATCTTTAAAAGTTCTAAACTCCAACATTATATACTAATTTTTTTTTTTATTGAAGTTCTGAAATTCAGTATTTTATATTGGGGGTTCACATATAGAAATTTTTTTAATTTCGAGAATCTCTCCTGGAGTTTGAACCTCAAACTCTAGCAATAGTCTTCAGACACGAGCGATTGTTGAGTTTATGGTGTGTTTTAGTTAGGAAGAAAAACATCAATTTAATCGGACCAATACTAATTTGCTATATATTTAAAAAGATGAATAAACTTTAATAACCGCCAAAAAATGACTACCGTAGTTAATATTTTCGTTGCTGTGGGATCAATTGAGAAATTGGTCTAAGCGTCAGATTGTTGTTTGTAGTCTCTTGGTTACAAAATAGATTTTCAAATAAATACACATGCTTTAACATAAACGTAGTTACTTTAACAATTCTTTTTAGATTTTTACGTACGTGTGTGTTGTCATGGGCGGCTTTCCAGCCGTGCCCCATGACCCCTTGGCATGACGTCCTAGCAAGCCTCCAGCGCGACGGACGGCCCCGTGGTCTTGACCGCACCAAGTGACAAGCGCGCATGTGCCTCTGTCGCCCCATCGATTTCCCTCGCTAGCGCCCAGCCACAAGCAGCTGCCAACAGCGCTGCGCGCGCAGACAACGCCGCGCGCGCAGATCGTGATGCCTGAGACAAAGTTGCTGACAACGGACCTGTTTCTACCTCTGTAGAAAACTAAGTCATTTTTCCTTGTATTACTAGAGTAGTTTTATTCCATGTACTTTCATTATGTTTCTCTAGAATAGTTTTGTCTATTCCTGTAACGTTGGTTTATTTTTTGTAACCATTATTAGGGGGATCAAGCAATCAAAAACTTTCTAGCAAGCAATTCTCTGTACTGGCGTCTCTTCCCCTCGACACCGCGTTGCCTTCTTTTGTAATAGCTTTCATTAATGCAATCAAGCTTTTATTCAATTCTCATTACTGTTCTCTCAATTGTCCCGCACGACACTGACTATCTCGTCTAGCGTGCGGAGGGGACCTCACTTGGCGGACATCAACCACCCTAACATCGGCTGCTTAGCCTTACGTCGCCCTTGCAAAGAATCTCAGGAAGGCGCCGCGTAATAGTTGGTATCAGAGCCTAGGCTCGACATCGGACGAGGGAACGCACTGGCATTACCACCATTTCTGACCATGGTGAATTATGGGGACCGCATTGCGGCCTTTGAGGAGACGGTTGGCGTACTACGACTCATCGTGGATATGGTGACGGAACTGAAAACAAGCCTAGTGCAAAGGTTGGACGACCTGGACTGCAGAATGGCCCAGGTCGAAGTTGACATAGAAAACATCAGTCGCGACTCTGAAGGAGACCGGAAAACGGCAGCTACTGAGGCAGCCGGAATTTTTGATAAATTCGAGGGCCTCCAACAGGAGCGCGCCGAGGATTTAGCCCACAGAGCACAAGAGGCAGACATGATGACTGCCATGCATCAAACTATCGACTTTGCAGGCCAGCTCAATGTTGTCAATGCTGCTCTACAAGGCTTGCTTCGAGGCGGTGAAAATCCAATCGGGGGTGTTGCGAACCTCGCCCCCTTGGCACAAAAACTCAAGATTCCTGAGCCAAAGCCATAAAATGGGGCTAGGAATGCAAAAGATTTGGAAAATTTTATCTTCGACATCGAACAGTACTTCGATGACGTGGGAGGCCTAGAAGAAGCCAAGAAGGTAGCAACTGATGCCATGTATCTTCAGGGTGATGCTAAGCTCTGGTGGCGAGTAAAGTACGAAGCCATCAGGGCCGGTGAAGATGCTCTAAAGACATGGGCGGAACTGAAGGCAGACATACGCCTACAGTTCTTCACCGAAAATGTTGAGTACAATGCAAGGAGGAAACTACGGGAGCTCCGCCAGACCAAGTCAGTGCGGGATTACGTGCGAGAATTCCCTGCACTCATGCTGAACATCCGCGACATGAGGGACAAAGAAAAGATCTTCACATTCCTGGAAGGGTTGAAACCTTATGCCCTCATGGAGCTGCAAAGACAGAGGGTGGATACCTTACCCAAGGCAATCCAAGCAGCAGAATGCCTTGGGGACTATCAGATGGAAACTCGGAAGGATAGGCCGCAGCCGCCTGTCCGAGTGGGTTACAAAGGGGACCAATCCAACAATGGTGGCCCTAACAGAAGTGGGGGAGATCGGAGTGCAGGCAAATCTAAGGCTCCCTCCTCAGGCAACAACAGTGCTGCGTCAAACAACAATGACCGGGGGAGAAAGCCCCCCTCAGGATGCCGTCATTGTGGTGGACCGCATTGGAATAATGAATGTCCACATGCACAGATGAATGCCCATCAAGCTTATGATGAGGGGACGAATGATGATGAACAGACCGAAGCAGTCGGTGCCTTCAATGAAATTGTTGGTTCTTTTCTGGAGGCATTAGCGGGAGCCAGTGCTGGTATCCGTAAGAAGAAGGACCCCCGCCCAATTGCCAAGAATGGGAAAAATAAGACAAATAAAGGGACTCCTCCTAAGCAAGAGAGGACCTTGATGTTCGTTGAACTGAGGGTAAACGGCAAACCCATTCGAGCGATGATAGATACAGGTGCTACTCACAACTACTTCGCCTCAACTCAGGTGGAGCGTCTTGGGATAGTTGTGAGAAAGGGTCGGGGTCATGTCAAGGCTATCAACTCACCTCCTCAGCCAGTGGGTGGAATAGCAAAAGAAGTATCGGTGAAGATGGGGCCTTATGAAGGAAAGTTCACCTTGCGTGTGGTGATCATAGATGACTTTGAGCTGATAGTGGGACTGGAGTTCTTGAGGCAGACCAACACCATACCCGTACATATGCGAACATGCTTCTGATGATGGGGGTAAACGGGGCCACACCCTGTATTATTCCGTGCATATCCATGAAGATGACCGCTGAGAACATCTCGGCCTTGCAACTAAAAAAGGGGTCAAGAGACATGAACCTACATTTCTGGCTACCCTATGTATTGAAGAGGTAGAACGCTCATCGGGACCACTCCCTACACCAGTAAAGGAGCTACTACTGGAATTCGAAGATGTCATGCCACAGGAAATGTCGAAGCGACTTCCGCCTAGGCGCACTGTGGACCATGAGATTGAGTTGGTGCCGGGTGCGAAGCCACCTGCCCGGGTGCCTTACAGAATGTCACAACCTGAACTCACTGAGATTCGGAGACAGTTGGCGGAAATGCTAGACACCGGGATCATTGTACCCTCTAAGTCCCCGTATGGGTCCCCTGTGCTTTTCCAGAAGAAACATGATGGTAGTCTACGCCT
Organism: Nicotiana knightiana; assembly: GCA_005239525.1. Taxonomy (NCBI): domain Eukaryota; kingdom Viridiplantae; phylum Streptophyta; class Magnoliopsida; order Solanales; family Solanaceae; genus Nicotiana; species Nicotiana knightiana. The sequence continues at coordinate 83,794 of ML404785.1, forward strand.
CTGCGTGGATTATCAGGCACTTAACAAAATTACTGTGAAGAACAAGTATCCTATTCTGCTCATGGCAGACTTGTTCGACAGATTGGGGAGTGCTACGGTGTTCACAAAAATTGACCTGAAGACAGGGTATTGGCAGGTCCGGATTGCTGAGGGTGATGAACACAAGACGACTTGTGTGACAAGATATGGGTCGTTCGACTTCCTAGTTATGCCGTTTGGATTGACTAATGCCACCACCACGTTTTGCACCCTAATGAACCAGGTCTTCCGAGAGTACATTGATGAATTCGTTGTGGTATATTTGGATGATATTGTGGTCTATAGCCAGACACTGGAAGAACACATGGAGCACTTGCAGAAGGTCCTAGCTCGGTTGCGGGGAGCATGAGTTGTACGCAAAGCTATCCAAGTGATCCTTTTCTCAAAATCAGATCGACTTCCTCGGGCATGTCATTGAGGAAGGGCAGATCAAGATGGACCAACAAAAGATCCAAGCTATCACAGATTGGCCGCCACCCAAGGATATCCATGCCTTGAGGGCATTCCTTGGCCTATGCAATTTCTATCGGCGATTTGTGAAGAACTACTCCCTCATCGCAGTACCATTAACTGAACTCCTCAAGAAGGTCACACCTTGGGATTGGGTCCTAGGCGGGGTCTTACTACAAGATGGGCATCCCGTAGCACACGAGAGCCGGAAGCTTAAGGATAGAGAGCGGCGCTATGCCGCCCACGAGAAAGAATTATTGGATGTCATTCATTGCTTACGCCTTTGGAGGCATTATCTGCTTGGATCACCGTTCGTGGTCAAGACAGACAATACAGCTGTTAGTCATTTCATGATCTAGCCGAAGTTGAATGGCCGGCATTCCCGGTGGAAGGAACTCCTAGCGGAATTTAACTTCAACCTGGAGTACGGAAGCAGGAAGTCTAATCATGTGGCTGATGCACTCTGTCACAGAGCGGACCTAGCATCGGTGTGCCTGCTCGCCACCCTAAGGGTGAGAGAAGTAGCCACCACCATTAAAGACCAGATACAGGATCTACTCATCAAGGATCCCGCTGCACAGTATTTGGTTGATCTAGTAGGACAGGGCGAGACTCGCCAATTCTATATGGAGGATGGTTTCCTGAAGGTAAAAGGGAACCGACTTTATGTTCCAAAAGGACGGGATCTGAGAAGAACTCTCTTGGAGGAATGTCATGATACTCTATGGGCCGACCATCCAGGCGAAGAACGCACCATGGCATTGCTTCGCCGTGCATATTATTGGCCCCAAATGGCCGACGATGTCGCACAGTATGTGAGGACTTGTCTAGTATGCCAAAAGGACAAGTCCGACCGCTTGACACAAGCGGGACTTTTGGAACCTCTAGCTGTTCCAAAGAGACCTTGGGAAAGCGTGTCGCTGGATTTCATCACCGGCTTGCCCAAGGTTGGAGATCTCACAACTATCTTGGTTGTGGTGGATCGATTTTCAAAGTATGCCACCTTCATTGCAGCACCTCAATATATATCAGCAGAGGATACAGCTCGACTCTTCTTCTCTCATGTCATCAAATATTGGGGCCTGCCCAAAGACATTGTTAGTGATCGCGATTCACGCTTCACTAGCAACTTTTGGACCAAATTATTTAAGTGCCTCGGGTCAAAATTGAGTCACAACTCAAGTTTTCATCCACAGTCCGATGGCCAGACGGAGCGGTTCAATGGCAAGTTAGAGGAATATCTCCGCCATTTTGTTATCGGATCGCAGAAGAATTGGGTGAAGCTCCTGGATGTTGCTCAACTGTGTTTCAATTCACAAAAGATCTCCAATAGAAACAAAAGCACTTTTGAAATTGTTACGGGGCAACAACCGCCAGTCCCACACACCGTGAATGCACCAAACATGGGGAAATCTCCTCGTGCTACTAGCTTCTCAACAGAATGGAAGCGGAATATGGAGATAGTGCGGAGCTATCTGGTTAAAACCCAAAAGAGAATGAAAGGCATGCTGATCAAAATCGTCGCTTTGTTAAATACCAAGTAGGAGACAAAGTGATGGTCAAAATCCCAAAGCGGTACTTATTTGCAGGGGTCCATGACCCTCGCCTGTTGCAAAAATATATTGGACCTTTGTCCATTGAAAGGCGCATTGGGAAAGTTGCATACCGGGTGGATACCCCAGCTTGGTGGAAAACCCATCCCATCTTCCATGTCAGTATATTGAAACCTTTTCGGGAAGACACGGAGGATCCTTCACGGAGCCAACTCACAATACCCAGTATTCGAGGCCCCGGTTCAACCGGAAAAAGGCGGGCTGAAGCTATTCTTGATGACCGGGTAATTCATGCCTCCAGGAAAGATCACCAAGAGTTCTTGGTAAAATGGCAAGGGTGTGATGTAGAGGAGAACACCTGGGAGAGGGGAACAAACCTCAAATCCTACAAGAGCCTGATTGAAGATTATTTGGCAAGTAAGGCGCCGAGGACGTCGCCAACTCAGGTGGGGGAGAATGTCATGGGCGGCTTTCCAGCCGTGCCCATGACCCCTTGGACGTGCCCCGTGGCGTCCTAGTAAGCCTCCCAACGCCTAGCGCCACAGACGGCCCCGTGGTCTTAGCCGCGCCAAGTGACAAGCGCGCATGTGCCTCTGTCGCCCCATCGATTTCCCTCGCTAGCGCCAAGCCACAAGCAGCCGCCAACAGCGCCGCGCGCGCAGACAACGCCGCGCGCGCAGATCGTGGTGCCTGAGACAAAGTTGCTGACAACGGACCTGTTTCTACCTCTGTAGAAAACTAAGTCATTTTTCCTTGTATTACTAGAGTAGTTTTATTCCATGTACTTTCATTTTGTGTCTCTAGAATAGTTTTGTCTATTCCTGTAACGTTGGTTTATTTTTTTTAAGCATTATTAGGGGGGATCAAGCAATCAAAAACTTTCTAGCAAGCAATTCTCTGTACTGGTGTCTCTCCCCCTCGACACCTCGTTGACTTCTTTTGTAATAGCTTTCATTAATGCAATCAAGATTTTATTCAATTCTCATTACTTTTCTCTCAATTGTTGGCATTGGTTTTCCTGCACGGCACTGACAATCTCGTCTAGCGTGCGGAGGGGACCTCACTTGGCGGACAACAACCACCCTGACATCGGTTTCTTAGCTTACGTCGCCCTTCCAAAGAATCTCAGGAAGGCGTCGCGTAATAGTGTACATGACTACTCGACAAGTGAAGCCTCGCCTAATTTCTTCCCTATATGAAACGACTAAAATTAGAGATCCTAGTCGAATTTCTTTCCGTGTCAAAGTTCCAAACTAAAAGTGGATGTGTGTTTTTTTTCCTTGGTACGAAACATGTTAATTACGAATTCACACCTTTTTAGTTTGGGGAAAAGTCTAAAGTAGGTATAATTTAAAATATTTATTCTGCTCTATCCATAAAAGAATTCTTTCTATTAAATAATTACAAAAACAGACGAATATCTCAAAATAACTATTCACACTAATGCACTACTTATAAAAACGAAAAAGCTGCTCAAATTTGGTAGAATTTCACTAAAATTAGCGCACAAAAATTGATATTCCACCAACATCACTGTTACATCCCATGTTTTTGAACATGAAAGAACGCCATAAATAAATTGATGAAAGCTCGGAAATGAGATATTACATTCCGCATTTTCGTACGTTAAAGTTTCGTCGTAAGTTAATCGACGTAAGCTTGAGAATGAGATTATTTTGAGGTTATAAGTATTATGCTATTTCAAACAAGTGATGAGTAAATTCATGAAGTTGAGAAGGTAAGCAAATCGAAGAAAATGAGGTTCGTCGAAGTTTAACATTTGGGATAAAATATGGTCTAAGCTATAATACCTGGTATTTATGGACTTGTGTCATACAAGGTACCACATGATCATGATAGTGAGGTGTATAAGGTATGTTAAAAGTGAGTAGTATTTTAAGTAATTTGATATAATTTTTAATTATGTGGGTAATTGGTTAATTATTGGTTAATCAAAGATTAATTAGTTAATTAAGGAATTAGTAAATAATAAATTAAGATCTTGGATAAAGCCTAAAAGGCCCCAACATGGAAGCCCACCATTCCAAATTAGTGACTCTTAATTTATATTTCAAGGTGGCAAAAAGGTGGTGAGTTTAGTGGCTTAGTCATCTTGTAAAGTGGGGTTTGCCCCTATAATAAAAATTTCTCTAAATCACTTAAGGAGATGGATATCTCTACAATAGGAGGAAAGGAAGGCTTTAGCCAATTCATATGAGAATTTATGTGGTAATAATGCGATCCTCTTGAATCAAAATTCAAACGAGAATTCTTAGTATCTTAGCAACGTGAGATTTTGCAATTTTAAGGGAGTACGGTGCAATCTTTCTCAAGAATATCATACGGATTTTTTCCTACTCCGATCTTGCCGTCACGTGTTTTGTCGCAATTGTCATGTGTTAGAGGGATTGTCCAGAGAACCGGCTCAGGTATGTTAAGGCTATCCCTTCTTTCTTTTTAGCATGATCCATACGATACAAACGAAACGTCTTCCATAAATGACTCTATTCATAGAAATACTAGAGGTTCCTATGTTCTTGATCCCCCATATGTCTTATTATTCTATCATTTATTCATGGGTCTCAGGAAATACGTAAGTTGATAAAGTTTATTTCATGATATTAATCAAAGACATAATAGTTTTATGACATTCCGAAAAATTTTATTGACGTAATTCTCATACATTGCATTCATTTACATTGACCCATGACTAGATGGCGTTATATATGCATATATATGTATGTTATATGTATATGGAATACGATAAAAAGTTACGGCGTTATATACGCACCACCACCTGATCAGCTGGTATACATTGATGATTTGTCCACAGTGACCGAGATGATGTGATGGGATGCCCTAAGAGGCTTAATGATGTTATGTACGCATATACCTATGCATGGTATGACATTTATACGCATATGCATGACATTATAGATATGAAATGATTCACATAGCTATTAAGACTTACATGTCGAGTCTTTTACTCCATATTTCTCTCATGTCTATTATTTACTGATTTTTATTCCTCACATACTCGATACATTATTTGTACTGGCGTCCCTTTTGCCTGGGGACACTGAGTTTCATACCCTCAGGCCCCGATAGATAGGTCGAGAGTCCTTCAAGTAGGCTATCAGCTCAGCGGAAGATGTTGGTGCACTCCATTTGCTTCGGAGTTGCTTATTTGGTCAGTATGATTTGGACGTGTATTGTTTAGTATGGAGGGGCCCTATCTCATCCTTTATGGTATTTATCTACTCTTTGAGGCTTCTAGATACGAGTGATCATTTTGATGTTATAGGCCCGTATGTCTTATGTATAAGTTGGTATTACATGTTTACTCTAGTTATCCCGCGGCAGCCTTTCCGTCTCATTTACCTATGCATGATGCGAAAAGATACGTTATGTTGGTACTCGATTGAGTAAGGTACCAGGTGCCCGTCGCGGACCATCACTTTGGGTCACGAAAAAAGTGGTATCAGAGCAGTTCTGTCCTAGGGAGTCTATAAATTGTGTCTAGTAGAGTCTTGTTTATGGGTGTGTTGTTCACCACACTTATAAGCAGGAGGCTACATGGCATTTAGGAATGTCACTCTTTCTTCTTACTCTAGATCGTGTGATAGAGCTCACTTATAAGAATTCAAACTCCTAATCTATTTTATTCGTAATAAGATGATAAGTACATCCAGAAAGATAGTTGGTAAGACATTGAATGTGGATGTGGAAGACTTCAGTCAGAGGAACTCGATTTTGCACCATGCTTATGATAAGTAAATGTAAGATTTCAGTAAATCATGTGTGCACTAAGACATGTAACCCTCTTGATAAGGAGCCTTAAGGAAATAATATCTATCCACCCTTATGGTGAAAGGCAATGAGAGATTCAGAAGATAGATAAAAGTTTGAACAAGTAAAAGAAGCAAGATGAAGAAGGGTACGAGGCGCCCAGTTAATGAAGGTTATCAGTATTTACAATTCAGGCAGAGGAATATAAGCCTTTTGAGTTACCTTCAACAATAACAGGGGTATGTACAATTTTCCACACCCATCTCATTTATGCCCTATAGGGGCTAACAAAAGTAGTATAAGAGAAGGACGGATATCAGGATCCGGCTGGGGTTAGAGTGACCCAAAATGGTGGATGGATTGTTTGCATTAGTTGACATTTCTTAAGGATATTGCAAATGTGCTAATAGATCTCCTTGTGAGACACCCAAATGGCGTACCCTAAGATAGTATAACTAGATATGAGTACTACAAAGATAGGCACTGGAAGCCTTGAAGGGATAAATATTAACTTAGTGTAGCTCCCGTCCCTAGTAGAGAAAGAATGTTAGGCAACTCGAAGAGCCAGTAAATGGAGCAAGGGGAGCTAAAAGCAAAAGAATGTCTTGTTCGAGTTTTTAGAATAAAGTGATAGACATAGATGTTAGCGGGAAATAAGAAGAGAGTCAATGAAGCATTATGAGTAAGATCTGATACATGGATGACAACGGTAGATCAAAAAGATGACAGTATTATAGAGTCTATAGTCAAGTGAAGGAAAATACGAGAGGTGACGGGTCTGGAGGAAACAAAAGAGTATAGGTCATAAAGTCATATTCTCATTTCGAGAAATAAGTTCGTGACTCTAACGTGATTTCTAGAAGAAAAGTTAGACCCCAGAGTAATAGAAATAAGTATGGATTGATGAACAAAATAAACTAAACATGAATTAGGGACTGAGTGGTTTGATAATGGTCGACATCATGAGAATTTCAGATTACGTTCCGGAGATAATAGAATGGACGATAGAAGAATACCCTTTAAAAGTTATTCAGGAAGACGCTTCCCTAAAGCAAGCAATGTGAGCAAAGTTAAGCTTAAGGGACTATGTGTGCCAGTTACACTAGGTGTCACCCTCACAAGTAAGGAAGTTTGTTATCCTTGGTACAAAATGATTACCTCAAGGCGAGTAAGGGCCATCGACGATATGAAAGGACGCCAAAGATGAAGAGGTAAAATATCTATAGGTAGATCGTCGTAGCTCTAAATCTTAGAATTCCCCTAAAGGGGGGAACATGGAGTTATGTGGCATTAAGTCAGAATTAAGTGGTTCATTAACTATGGAATGGTAAAGGAAGAATGTGATAAAAATGAGAAAGGGATGATATTGCACTTATTCAAATCCTACAGATATGTTATGATTTCAGAACATTATGCAAGCACGACGTCAAGGAAAGAAAGTAAGGGTTCCTGCCCGAGATGTTATTGATAGATAAAGAGCCAGTATGGAACGTAAGTTAAGACAAAGTAAATGACCCAAGAAAGATTACCCGTAATTGATATAAGAATGAGCCAACGAGTAGTTAGTAGTTGATTCAGGAATGGCCTATTTATGGCTAGACAAGAGGATACAAACAAATTAACAGATCGTGCAAGATAAACATAGTAAAACCCAATATAGTGAATTCAGCCTCGAAGTTATGACATCGTGATCCTTGAGAAACATTCAGATAAGAGTTGGGGTAGTTAAAGGTACCGTATGAGTATTATGGAAATAAAAGAGAATGCCACTGGGAAGACAGTAAAAAATATCAAGTTCAGAAGCAACCCTACAAGCACAAAGGTGTGGAGGTAAGTAACTACGGATAATTATAGGCAAGGAAGGACATAAAACATTTCGTCGAGTATACGATGTAATAAGCTCGCAACTTTACAAGAGTCAGAGGGTCTTACCTAAGTACTACAATGAAAGACTAGCTGAGGAAATACGGAAGAAGACGTCAACCTAAGCACGGTGACCCAAAGAGGAAATGGTCTTGTAACAACAGTCTCACAACAACATTGTATGCACTCCACAAGAAAGTGGCACCTACCGTGGCTATTGGACGGGAAGAAAAATCAAAAGTAATACTAGAGGTCATATGAGTTGCACGAAAAATTCAACATGCGTGAGAACTAAGATAAGCTAAGTAGGCACGTAACAAGGAGGCAGAAAGACCAGGAAAAGTAATTGCTTAAGTTTTAAGAAAGCTGAGATGGAACAAAAGGAATTATTCGATCAATGATCCAGAGCTAGTTACATTATGAACGAACTTAAGATTTCAGATTATTATCCATGCAGCATATATATTGATATTCATACAGACATAGAAGACTCCGATATAAGTTAAAAGAAAGAATTAAGTCCAGGTCATAGACAAATGATTGAATTGTTAGAAGATTGTATCATGGATATTCCATAGCGCCTATGAAAGGCTAAAGTAATAACTAATAACAGGAGCCGCAGATCGGAATATAGCTTAAGCCTACATAAAGGCTGATCAGAAGAAAGAGGAAACTAAAGAGTTACATCAACTAAGTAAATTAGGAGTCTGATTATTGGACCCAGAAAATTATAGAAATCATGATTGAGAACATAGAGGAATCATTCTTAATATCATAGGTACAATAAAGATAGCACAATAGCCATATTTTATGACGGCTCTACGATAAAACCAGTTAGAAGAGTACCAGCCTCATAAGAAGTCAGTATGAAGCTGTCACCAAATTGTGTATGCACCAGAGGTGCAAGTATTATAATAGAGCTTCAAATTGTGGATGTGAATTATACCTATGTGGAAGGGAGGTCATGAATGAGATAGAAGATGTGGTGCAAGATTTTAAGGTAAGTAAAGTAAAAGTGAACAACGAACGAGATACTCAAATGCAGAAGGTCGTGAATAGTCCATACTTCGGATAGAAGATTAAAAGCACTGGGATTCGGTATCCAGGAGTGATAGCAGCGTCGTTAGTGGCATATTTTCCAGCCTATGGTTTCTAGGTACTGAGAGGTCTAGCTAAGAGAGTGAAGAAAAGTTAGAGACGGTATGATGTCTCGCTTGATGTTCCAAAATAACACAAGGAAATCTATGATACAAGCAAGTTGAAGGAAGGTTGTGAGTAGTATAAATGGATATGTGCAGGTCGCAAGCTAAAGTATGGCAAAGAGACAAGGTTTTAGCAAGGTAGGAGTAAGGATAAGAAAGAGCGAGTGAGAAGGTGATGAGAATGGATAAGTCCTTAGGATTAAGCCCATGAAAACAAGGGAGCTAATGGTCTCTCTAAGTTATAGAAAGCTCAGTATAGCCTGAATGAACTCAAAGAAGTCTAAGACTAATAACATTTGGAAGAGATGGAATGCTGCCTTGGTAGTAGAATGAGGGTGTAATTGTGATAGATAAAGGATGACATTTGGGCCTTCGATTGAGTAATGATTTCATAATTGTACGAGATTAAAATACCCACGTAAGGAAAATCACATTGGGATGCTATGAAATATGGTTATATAGTATCGCCCCTAGGTGGATCAGTCTAATCACTTCAAATGTTCCCCGATGAGACACGAGCCTTAACGGTAGTGTTACATAAGAGGTCAAATTACTAGTGGTAAATTATAGATCAACATTAAGGTGAATCAACAATAGATAGATAGAAGTTCAACAGTATGAGATGAGATCAGGCTGTCATTCTTAAGATGAACAATAATGAGGAAGCATTAAAAGACTTAGATTTATACATATGGGATAAACAATGAGAGTAACCTGGAGTTTGGTAGCAGAACTTAGTAAGGATGAAATGAAGTAAGAATTATGGTATAGTATGGCCTACTTAGATGTAGTAAAGCTAATGATGCCCAGAGGGACAACTTGTCATAATATTGTATATGTTCACAAAGTGAGTCCTAGAGATTAGCTAAAAGTTGGAGGAAAGTGGAGAGAAGAGTCGCATAGGCGCACATACAAGGTCAGAGTCGTACAAGATACATGATAGAAGGTAACAATAGTTACGAGATTGAAAGAATTTCGACCACAAGTCATGGTATGTGCCTAAAGAAGGGAATGACCTGGCCGTTGGATTTATTCACAGAACAGTTGCCTAGATGGCAAGAAGAGTACTGAAGTATTCGTAAGAACTATAGGTTATGATAACAATAAGTGCATCAGTCAACGAATGTTCCAAAGGGGGTAATGATGTTACATCCCATGTTTTCATACGTGAAAGAACCCCATGAATTGATGAAAGCTCGAAAATGAGATGTTACATTCCTCACTTGTTAAAGTTTCGTCGTAAGTTAATCGACGTAAGCTCGGGAATGAGATTATTTTGAGGTTATAAGTATTATGCTATTTCAAACAAGTGATGAGTAAATTCGTGAAGGTGAGAGGGTAAGCAAATCGAATATCACGACCCCAAATCCTAACAGGTCGTGATGACGCCTATCGTGGAACTAGGCTAGCCAACCATCACATAACTACACATTTGATCTATTATAATATTTCAAAAATCAATACTAATCGGCAAAGATATTATAAAATAATTTCTTTAAGTCTTTACGCCGCAATAATAATCTGACAGTCTAAACAAATCCGCCAAGACTGGAGTCAACCGATCGCGAGCATCTAAGAAATAAACTAACTCTGCAATGTCATAATAATGTCTATGAATCAAATACTAAGTACTAAATGAAGAAGGGAAGTGGAGAAGCTGCGGACGCTGGACAACTACCTCGAAATTTCAAACGCTGATGATAACGAGCTCGGACGACTACTACTCCGAACCAGTACATGGATATGCACATAGAGGTGCAGGGAGTAATGATGAGTACGCCAACTCAGTAGTAATAAAAATAAATCATAGTCTGAAGTATATGAACACACATAAAAAAAACACCAATCCAAAAAACAGTAAAACATCCAGTCTCAATACAGTATACATAAGTTCGAAAACCAGTTTCCATAAAATCCTTTTGAAACAAGTATATTTTCAATATATCTCAGTAAAACTCTCAGTAATATCAGTTTGAAAAATGAAGTGAATCATAGTCAAAACTAGGTAAAATATCATCATAAAATTGCCCCTCGGGCCATAATCATCACTCGTAACAATTTCCCTCAGCACCTCACCATCACTCAGTATCAGCCCCGCAGGCAACTTCACTGTCACTCATGCCTCCCAATCACTCATCAGTCGGCACTCGCACTCAGTGGGTACCTGCGCTCACTGGGGGTGTGTACAGACTCCGGAGGGGCTCCTACAGCCCAAGCGCTATAAACAAGCCAAATCATGGCATCAATCACTCTCAGGAACTCGACCTCACTCATATCATAACATCCTCACAATATTGGCCCTCGGCCTCACTCAGTCAGACACTCTCAGCATGCCATTCAGGCCATAAATAAAACGGGGTTCTCGACCCAAAATAGTATCTCATTTCAAGAAATAGTAATATTATCAAATAAGAGTGTCAACAATTTCACAAGAAAGACTGAGTGTAAAATAATAGTTTCAAAGTGAGGAATATCAGTAAAATAGCCCTTAAGGGGTTAAAACAGATCGGCACTAGGCCCCAAACATGGCTTACAACCCAAGTATAACAAAACATAGTAATACTAATAACCATATGCTTTAAAAGCAGTTTCACAACTCAATAGTTGCATAAAAAGATACATTTTCCAAATTTCCAATTCGTGCACGCCCCACACTCATCATCCAGTGCGTGCGTCACTCCAAATCCGTGAAAGGATGTAAAGTCCGGGGTTTTATACCCTCAGGACAGGATTTAAAGATATTACTTACCTCAAACTAGCCCGAAAAGCTACTCTGAAACCCGCTTGCCTCTCGAATCAACTTTCGAGTGCTCCAAATCTATAAAGATCAGATCTTTCTCATCAAATTATGCTAAGGGAATGAATTCCAATTGAAAAATACCAATTTTAGCACAAAACCCGAAATTAGCCAAAACCCGACACCCGATCCCGCGTTCGGACTTGACAAATTTTATACCAAAATGTTCTTCATCAACTCACGAGTCCATACATATAAAGAACTCTAAAATCAGAGTTCGTTTGACCCCTCAAATCATCCCCTAAAGGTCTCATAATCTCAAGCCCTAATTCCATCTTTTTCTACTGATTTTCATAACTTAAACGATGATATTTTGATCCTTAATCACATATAATCTAGTTGTAGGGTCCAAAATCCTTACCTCAATGAAGAACAGTGATTTTCTCTCTTTAAAATCGCCTCAAAAGCTTCTTCCCGTTCAAAAATGGTGGAAAAGTGGGTTATTATCGCGAAGGGTTTTAATTTATACTTCCCAGGTCTGGACACTGTGCGATCGCGGCTCCAGGAGTGCGTTGGTGAAGCACTGCCAAGTCCTACCCTACACAATCACGTAGCTACACCCGCGCTCGCACAAAACAATCAGTCAACCCCTCCCCACGCGCCAAGACCTTATGCGATCGCGCCCAGCCAAACGCGACCGCACTGGCTTCCTTACTCCTCTCTCTGCAATCACTACCTTGTACATGCGGTCGCATAGAGTAATTTTTCTGGGCCTCACCAACTAACCTGTACGATCGCATACATCACCCCGCGATCGCATAGAATAATTTCACACCTGCAACACACCAGCAAAACAACTATTTTTCTAAGTCCAAAAGTGCCCGTTAACCCCCGAAATCAATCCCGAGCCCCTCGGGACCCCAACCAAATTTACCAACACATCATAAATGATCATTCAAACTTAGTTGCACTCCCAGAAAACCAAAATTAACATCAAAACACCAAAATCACGTCGGATTCAAGCCTAAGAACTTTGAAATTTCTACAATCCACCAATGATGTCGAAACTATCCAAAACACATCCGATTGACCTGAAATTTTGCATGTATATCCAAAATAACATTATGAACCTGTTCTAACTTCCGGAATTCCATTCTGACCCCGATAGCCTATTTTCCACTGCCGACCGGAAATCGCAAAAAACTAACTTTTGCCAATTCAAGCCTAATTCTACACCGGGCATCACAAAAATATTTTGAACACACTCCTAATTTCCAAATCACCTATCAAAGTTTTATGAGCCATAAAATCTATATTCCGAGGTCTTTTACCAATAAGTCAACTCTCAGATGACTTGTCCGACTTTAAGACTATTCTTGAAGACTAAGTGACTAAATTCTCACTACAACCATTCTGATTCTGAGCCTACCAACACTAACACATCATAAAAAGTATAACCAACCTATGACAAGGCAGTAACAATAATTATAATACAAGTTCTACGTAATGACCGACCGGGTTGTTACATCGAAAAAAATGAGTTTCGTCGAAGTTTGACATTTTGGGATAAAATACGGTCTAAGCTTTAATACCCGGTATTTATCGACTTGTTCCATACAAGGTACCATGTGACCATGATAGTGAGGTGTATAAGGTATGTTAAAAGTGAGTAGTATTTTATGTAATTTGAGATAATTCTTAATTATGTAGGTAATTTGTAACGACTCGACCGGTTGTTTTGCTCTAGCGCGTCATTTAGCGGTTTGAGGCCGCGAGTAGCTTTGTTTCAGATATTATGACCCGTGGGCGTGGTCGCAATTTAATTTCGGGAAGTTTAGAGTTAATTTGGAAAGAAAATTCTCAATTCAGAAGCCTTAAGTTGGAAGAATTAACTAAGATTTGAATTTTGAGTAAAAGACCTTCGAATTGGGATTTGAAGGTTCCTGCAGGTTCGTATGACAATTTCGGAATTGGGCGTATGTCCGGATCGGGCTTTGGATAACCCGGGAGCGTTTCAGCGCATATTGTGGAAGTCAGCATTTTAGAAGAAATTTTCTAAGTTTGGCTTGAAGCGCATTTTAGTGATATTGATGTCCATTTGGGATTCCGATCCTGGGAATATCTTTGTATGGTGATTCTGGAGTTGGGAGCGCAATCGGAAGTGAATTCGGATGTCGTAGGTCATTTTGAAGTCATCTGGCTAAAGATAGAAATTTGAAGGTTTTTGAGAAATCCGACCGGAAGTGGAAATTTTGATATCGAGGTCGGAATGGATTTCTGGAAGTTAGAGAAGGTCCGTAATGTCGAATATGACTTATGTGCAAAATTTGAGGTCAATCAGACGTGATTTGATAGGTTTCGACATCAAATGTGGAGATTTGAAATTTCAAGGTTCATAAAGTTTGAATTTTTGTACGATTCGTGATTTCGGCGTTGTTTGATGTGATTTGAAGCCTCGAAACAAGTTTTTGGGATGTTATGGGACTGAGTCGTGTGATTGGACGGGGGCCTCGGGTGTGTTTCGGGGTGGTTTCAGACCATTTTTCCCCTACCTGCTACTGCTGTTTGCTGGTGTCACTGATGTGCTATTTGATCGCAGTTCATGGAGTGCGATCGCGGAGAAGAAATTCAAGGGAGCTGGAATTTGGTCTATGCAATCGCATGAAGTGCAATGCGATCGCGGAGGAGGAAAAACTAGGCTACAGGGTGAAGTCTTGTGCGATCGCCGGGCTGAAGGTGCGATCGCACAGTGTGCGTATGGAGGCTTCTGGTGCTTGGTTTATGTGAACGCATCATGGTATATGCGAACGCACAGTAGAGGAATGAAGGGGGATACAACTTTGGCCTGTGCGAACGCAGGTGTTGGGACGTGATCGCAATGAGGAAATTTAAGGAGGCATCAAGTTTGGCCTATGCGATCCCGTAGGCTTTCATGTGATTGCATAGAGTTGTCAGAACTGGGCAGGGCAGTGTTTTAAAAACGAGTTTTTGGCATTTCTTCTCATTTTCTTCTTTGGTTTAGTCGACTTTGAGGAGATTCAAGAGGGGGTTTTCACCAAGAATCACTAGGTAAGTAATTCCTTCATGTTTTTAAGTTAAATACAAGGTTATTACATGGAATTATACATGAAAATTATGGAAAAATTTGGAAAATATTGAAAAAAACCTAGAAAATGGTAATTTGGATTTTTAGCCACGAATTTGAGCATGAAATTTAGAGTAAATTGTATATTTGAACTAGTAAAGCTATGGGTAGAATTTATCTTCGAGAAATTTCGGATTCCGGGCACGTGGGCCCGAAGACATTTTGGTCATTTCACTGAGCGGAGTTGGGAAATTATATAATTTGAATTGTTAACGAATATTAGAGTATAGTTTCATTGGTTTGTCGTTATTTGGATAATTTTGGGGCGTTGTGCATTGATTTGAGTCATCGGAAGGGCTTGGAAGCCGATTATGAAATTTTGGAGCGAGGTAAGTCTCCTTTCTAACTTTGTGAGGGGGAATTTTCCCCCTAGTTGAGATAATTAAGTATGTGCTATTATCTTCGGGGGCTAAGTACACACGAGGTGACGGGAGTCCGTGCGTAGCTACTATTATGCCATGTCCGGGTAGACTAGGACCCACCAGCATGCCTTACTTGTGGTACTTGTGATCTTGCCAGTAATATTAGACTGCTAATATGATCAAAATAGTAATTGAATATCTAAGAATACTAGAGTTCATTTTCTTAATCATCTAGAAAGAAAATTTATTTCCTCCGTGGATACTAGAGTTCATTTTCTTAATACCTGAGTCGCATGTATGATTCGCGAGCAGGATAACCCTGTATTTATGTATAACCGCGTCACATGATCGATTCGCGAGCGGGACAGATAGATGCATCTATGGTTCGATCCGTTCGACCCTCGGCAGTGCACAGTTATTATTGTTGGTCTGCGCCGTTCGACCCTCGGTATTACTTGCGCATGATATTTACTGCGTACTTGCTGTGATTTTTCCTGATTACTGGCCTGAAATTTTAAGTTGTCAACTGAAATAACAGAGATTTAAAGTTATTAAAGATTTTTTGAAAGAAGTTGTTCCTTCCGGTTGATTATTTGTTATTTGATCAAATCACCCCTGTTGATTAATTGATATTAATATGATGAAGATTTAAAGTGTTAAATGTGGAAAAAATTGATATTATTTATTCCCGATTTTAATAAATTACCTATGATAATCATTCTTAGCGTCATACTTGAATATACTAAATTGACCTTTAGCAAGTGTCTAATTTGACTTCTCGTCGCTACCTCTCTGAGGTTAGGCGGGCGACTTACTGAGTACACGTTATTTTTTTACTCATGCTACACTTTCTGTGCATTTTATTGCACAGGTACCT
The DNA here is from genome assembly GCA_005239525.1 of Nicotiana knightiana. NCBI lineage: Eukaryota > Viridiplantae > Streptophyta > Magnoliopsida > Solanales > Solanaceae > Nicotiana > Nicotiana knightiana. Next base: position 99,811 of record ML404785.1, read on the forward strand.
TCATAGCGATGTGGCGGATATGGAGACTTAGGCGAGCTTCATCATCAGGAGGCGATCCGCAGCCTACGGAGTCTCCCTCATACTGTATTACATTATTTTAATTTTCCTTGTCCACTTGTATTTCAGACAGGCTTTGTAGAAATTGTAAAATTCTTAGAAATTGCTCATGTACTTGTGATACTGGGTTCTGGGATGTGTTGTGATATATTTGCTAAAATTGGACTATTTAAACCATTGTATTTGTTTAACGGATTTTATGTAGTTACTATGTAATAAAGTGAAAGGTAATATTTTTTCATAAATGCTAAAACAGGAAGTTATTTCAATTAATTAATAATTGGCTTGCCTGACAATGATGTCCGGCGCCATCAAGACCTTATGGATTTTGGGTCGTGACATAATTGGTTAATTATTGATTAATGGAAGATTAATTAGTTAATTAAGGAATTAGTAAATAATAAATTAAAATCTTGGATAAAGCCTAAAAGGCCCCAACATGGAAGCCCACCATTCCAAATTAGTGACTCTTAATTTATATTTCAAGGTGAAAAAAATGTGGTGAGTTTAGTGGCGTAGTCATCTTGCAAAGTGGGGTTCGCCCCTATAATAAAAATTTCTCTAAATCACTTAAGGAGGTGGATATCTCTACAATAGGAGGAAAGGAAGGCTTTAGCCAATTCATATGAGAATTCATGAGGTAATAACGTGATCCTCTTGAATCAAAATTCAAACGAGAATTCTTAGTATCTTAGCAACATGAGATTTTGCAATTTTAAGGGAGTACGGTGCAATCTTTCTCAAGAATATCATACCTATTTTTCCCTACTCCGATCTTGCCGTCACGTGTTTTGTCGCAATTGTCATGTGTTAGAGGGATTGTCCAGAGAACCGGCTCAGGTATGTTAAGGCTATCACTTCTTTCTTTTTAGCATGATCCATACGATACAAACGAAATGATCAAATACACTACTTTCATAAATGACTCTATTCATAGAAATACTAGAAGTTCCTATGTTCTTAATTCCTCATATGTCTTATTATTCTGTCGTATGTTCATAGGTTTCAGAAAATACGTAAGTTGATAAAGTTTATTTCATGATACGTAAGTTGATAAAGTTTATTTTATGACATTTCGAGAAATTTTATTGACACACTTCTCATGCATTGCTTTCATTTACATTTACCCATGACTAGATGACATTATATATGTATATATATGTATATTATATGTGTATGGGATACGGAAAAAGGTTACGGCGTTATATACGCACCACCCCCTGATCAGCTAGTATACGTTGATGATTTTCCCACAGTGGTCGAGATGATATGATAGGATGCCCTCAGAGGCTTGATGATGTTATGTACGCATATACCTATGCATGGTATGAAATTTATACGCATATGCATGACATTATAGATATGAAATGATTCACAGAGCTATTCAGACTTATATGTCGAGTCTTTTACTCCATGTTTCTCTCATGTGCATTATTTACTGATTTTTAATCCTTGCATACATGGTACATTATTTGTACTGACATACTTTTTTTTTGGGGACGCTGTGTTTCATGCCCGCAAGCCCCGATAGACAGGTCGAGGGTCCTTCAAGTAGCCTATCAGCTCAGTGGAAGATGCTGGTTCGCTCCATTTGCTCCGAAGTTTCTTATTTGGTCAGTATGATTTGGACGTGTATTGTTTAGTATGGCGGGGCCCTGTACTGAACTTTATGGTATTTATCTACTCTTAGATGCTTGTAGAAATATGTCATATACGTAAAATATTATATGGCCTTGTCGGCCTATGTTCAGTGTACGAGCGATCATTTTGGTCTTATAGGCATGTATGTCTTGTGTATAAGTTGCTATTATATGTTTTACTCTAGTTATCCCATGACAGCCTTTCCGTCTCATTTACCTATGATAGCATGATGCAAAAAGTTAGGTTATATTGGCACACAGTTGAGTAAGGTACCGGGTGCCCGTCGCGGCCCATCAGTTTGGGTCGTGACAATCACATAATCATTGTTGAAGATTTGAAGATCGACAACCTTATTTGAAGATCACAAGCCTGAAAAATAGAGCGAAGATGCTGATTTCTCTTTAAAATTAGACTATTCTCCTTAAATTTCGTTGAAGTATCAATCTGTTCGAATCGTAGCAACTGATTTGACCTTCGAAGATACTAAAGCTTTTGATGCTCAAATTCGCATCGTGTTGTTCAAATTTTGATTTCGCATATTACATAAGTCTAGCGCTCCAACTTTTGAATTTTTAACTGAAAATTATTTTCTCAGTTTGGAGATCTGGAGGTTTGAATCATAACAACTGATTTGAGTTCGAAAAATCTTTGGTTGAAATTCAGTATTTGTCATTAACACTGTTGAAATTTGCATTGTCGAGATTCAACTTTGGACATAAAAGTGGTTATAACTTCAGAATCTGTATAAATCATGGAAAATGTACCAATTCTATTGCAGCATAGTGGAGAATGAGATGATAACCATAATTTCATAAACTTTCATGTTGATGCAATTTTAATAAAGACTTGTTGGAAATTTAACAAATTCTGAGAGAGATTGCAAAGAAACTGCAAAAGGACAGTAACACAATAGTTATTCAGTATGCTATTGCTCAAGGATATCCACCAATTACAATATACAACGATATGAGTGTTAGTGTTGACATGAGATTGAAAAAATCAAGTGCAAGGATGACAACACTCCCAATATGTGTTTCGTTTGCTAAAAATACTATAGCTGCAAACACCTCAAGTTTCGATGTTGCTACAATTTCATCAGAAATTGCACAATCTAAGAGTAGTGATATGATCAACACTTTTGATGTGCAATAAGAGATGTCACCGGTATAGAACTTGATGCAAACGTAATAACTGATCAATTTCATCAAAAAGTTAAAAAAGGAAAAAATTTACAAAGACAAGAACCTGCTGGCTCTCGTTATGAAACAATATACTGTTAGTGAAAAATGTGTAGCACCATTTCGAAATACTTAAGCTCATTTAAGAAAGTTGACGTGTGCTAATTAAATCATTTCGTGCGTAGATGAGGACTATTAATATGATGTATATTAATTTGGATATGATAATAAGTGTACGAGGAAGATTATAAGTGATGTGGGGTTTAAAGAGAGCCCTAAGTCTAACCCAAGTTGGAAACTACATGATAGACTAAAGTTCCAAATGAGTACACACAAGACCAAACTTTGGACGAGCATATTGATCACGCTTAACTATGTCTAATAAAAGACTAAGCCGACATTGCAAATATAATCCGGGGTATTATGCCCAGAGTCGATCCCACAGGGAATTTACGTATCAAGCAAGCTGTTAGAATACTCAATTGTCACTTGATGTCATTTAAATTACTAACACTAAAGATTAAAACTAAAGATTAACTACGCTAAGGTGTAAACAATTGTAATAAAGATCTAAGGTTATGGTTTCCCCCGCCGGTGAATTCTTTCTCAGATACTTCATATAGCTTGATTGGTTATTTCTATCAATCATGAACAGTCTACCTACCATAAATCCCTCTCAAGTAATTATGATAATTTACTAGACGCACTCTCTCAAGTTACGCT
>ML404786.1:0-43832 GCA_005239525.1 Nicotiana knightiana
GTTCCCCAGGTCGTGCATGCCCAACAACAGGTATACCCTTGCTAGATGCCCTCCTTCATTTCCATCAGCATTCTGGCAGTCGGCGACCCTTTTCCTCGTCTTCGCCTCTAGCTCCATCAGACCCTTCTCCAAATATTCTAGCCTTTCATTAGATTTGATAGACCTTTCCTTCCAATCATTTGTCAGTTCCAGATTAGTCTTGTGTTTCTCCAGATGCTCGGCCTCGGACTCACGAACCCTTTTGCGCATTTTATTGTATTTCACTTTAGCCTCAGCCGCTTCGTCTATGACCCTGTTTCTGCCGATTCCTGGCTCAACTATCCCTGCTATGTTGTCCTCCAACCATGATAGGTAAAGGCGTGCATGCCCTGCGTGGTATTTGTCAGGCTCGATGGTGTCCTTTTCTACAATAACCTTTAGATGCCACATATGCTGAGCTTCACATTTGTACGGGATGTCGTCGTCCTGAAAATCTGCCCTGTAGTGGCTCATTTTAGAGACTCGCGGTATAACTTGCTTCCTACCTTCCTGTCTCATAACCCTGATGGGAACATAAGGGTATATGCCCCTTAAACCGATCAATACCAGGAGCGGAGTGTCCCTCTATTTGATGATGAATTCACTGGTAGGGAACCATTCGAACATCTATTGAACTTGGTCCTCGGTCAAATTGTCAAAAAACTGCGCCTATTCTGTAGCATTTTCCGGTTGAGAAAAATTGTATGGGATGTAGGTCATTCTCTTAGGGTGATGGAAGGCTATATGATCATTCCATGCCATTCGTGGAAATTCTTGACGATATTGACCCCTTTGGAGATGCTCCAATAACCAAACCTATAGTAGCAGATGGCAACCCTCAAAGTGTTTGAACCCCTTCTGGTAGCGGTCCAAGGCTCGGTATATGTTTGTTATGATCATAGGGATAAGGTATATGTTTGCCCTTCAATCCCCTCCATTAAGTTTTTGGCTACCATAGTCAGTCTAGTGTGAATCCTATCTCCTTTGCTTGGAAATACTATCATATCCAGGAAGCAAACAACGAATGCAAAAACCCTGCGGTGAATATGACCCAAGGAAGTAATAGAGAACTCATTGTGGAAAATATGATAGGATTTTCTATGGCCTTATCGTTCATAGAGATAGGCAAAAGGTATGTAGGACTCTGTCAGGCACTCTAAATCATCGTTCTTTTTCAAACCCATCATTTTTAGGAACCCCCTAGCGGCACGGTTTTTCGGCACCAACAAACCTGGGATGTCCCAAGGTAATCCCGCGAAGCCCCCTATCTCCTCCAAGAGGGGGGTCATTTCTATGTTGCCAAAATGGAACACAGACCTTTCTTTGTCCCAGAACATAGTGGCTGCTTCGATCAACATATTGTTTGGTTGGATATCCAGTAAAGAGGGAAAGTTTCGAGAAACCTCTTCACATGGTCTTTGTCACTTGGCGAAAGGTCTTCCCACCAATCCAGCAACAGTGGTGGTATTCTTTGGACCATGCCGAACCTTGGGACTTCGTGCCTCATTTTCTACAAAATAGATAAGGTTAGACCCTTACCCCCACCAGACTCGACTATTTATACACTTATTAGCATACAGGCATTTAGTTCTCCAAATAAATGCACAAAACGTGATTGCGTCCATTGGGATTATGAAAAACCCGGTGGACTTTTGGATAAGGCTGTCTTAAAGGGTTATTGTGCGGACGACACATTAACCCGGCTAGGTTTGACCATGATGCATGTACAATATAACAGAGTAAGGTTTCTATGGGGTTTTAGACTAGTACCCTCAAGCGGACAACTTGAGAGGGAAAGGCACGAAACCGTCGACTGCACCACTGATCGACTAGTTTTACCGCAAATAAGCCTTTCCAAATTTAGGGGTGATATAAAATGGAAGAGCCCAACCACTCATCAAGCGTTGCTATAGGATTTGTATAGGCACGAGTGGAATATGATGTTGAGCATGATTATGCAACAATAAATGAGCAATAAAAGCAGTTGTCATGGATTTGCACGTTATGAAAGCGGTAAATACAATAGTTATAATTAAAAAGCAGTTACAAAGGAAAACAAAAATAAACATGTCAGATTTGATTTTGAAAAGAATGAGTACTTGAAAGAGATAAACAATTAATTGCACATAAAGGGGGAAAGGGAAAGGTCGCAAGTATAAACAAAGTAAAGACAAATTCACAAAGCAGTTTAAAATGGTAAAATCCTAGATAAGTCCCCAGCAGAGTCGCCATGCTGTCGCCCCCCCCCCCTCCCCTCTCTTTTCGGATCGGTCAGGGTATTCCACATTACTGGGACAACTCGATTCCTTTTGGGAAAGGGGTAAGGAATTGAAGAGTCGCCACCTAACGAATTAAGGTGCGTTAAGGCACCTACTAAGGGTCGTTCAAAAACATAGATTGGATAACCAGAGATAGGGTAAGGGATTAAAATTACTTGAAGGGGAAGGTGTTAAGCACCCTTCGAAGTACACAACTATGGTTCCCGGCCAAACAAACTTTGTGAATTTTAAAACAGGTAGCACATAAGCAATAAAAGCACATAGGTAAACAAATAAAGGTTTTTTAGAAGATTTGCAGTCTAAGCACACATATGTGCTAAAGATTAAAAGATTTAGACTCTAGGCACATATATAAGGTTTTGAAAGAGTTATGATCTAAACACTCATATGTAAGGGATAGGGGGTCCTAGGTTGTTTATCCTATAGGATCTCATCAGTACAATGTCCAATAATCACTTCTAAGAAGAGGGGTTGCACGTGGCATTAGCGCACCGGCTATCATATCCATGTCTACACTTCCCCACCCCTTAGCGGTTATTAAGAGAGTTTATTTAACGACCTCTATGCGTGTTGTTACCCGTCCCTCCTTAATGGTCCTGGAAGAGATTAGGACCTCTACTTAAAGGCAGTTCTAAATAGACCCCTAAGGTTGAAAGGAGAAAATACTAGGCGACAGGCACGAATAGATAGGACTTGAACAGATAAAGACGGGGAAAAACAATTAAGAGGCTCAGATTTACCTCCACAGACAATGCACGTAAACAGCACGACTCAAACACAAATAAGAGCAGTATTATTAGACAAGATCCTAAGTGAATATCAAAACACATAAGATATGCAGTTTTATTTTATAAACCCAGAAGTAGGGGCCCTAACCAGTTTGCCTACTGATTTTAAGAATGTTAACCATTAGGCAGTAAACACAAAAGCAACATTTTCCAGTTTTATAAAAGTTGGTTACCTAAGGCTTGCCTAGACGTGGGGGGAATGCACAATAGTTATCAGAATTATTTAAAACAGTTTAGAAGTTGTTTTACCTAAAGCATGTTGTTCTAAGTGTTGCAAAGACACAGGGACTATTACCAGTTTTACTAACACAAGATAATCATATGTGAGACTGTCTTATGTCCCTTTTCATGCATCAGTAGCTTAGCTAGGTGTGACTTAGTGAGGTCCTAAAACATGGTATGTAATGCGCATATAAAATGCAGAATGATTTATATACAGAGTTCCTAAAGCAGGATTTCTAAATGCACAGCATGATCTCAGGATATGCAGAGCAGCATGCACAAAAGATTACAGCATTGTTAAGCATGCCTTCAAAAAAATGTGCAGGAACAAAAGTTCGTGTTAGTACTATTATTTAGCCTTGAAGCATGATTTATAGGTGATAAAATAATGTGATGCTGAAATAGTATACATGAAACTTAAGAGCATGATATTTAATGTATGATATGCTTTGCATGTATTGGTCCTAAACATGTGGATTCTAATGCGCACACAGAAAAGTAAGCCTAAGGCATGGTTTCTACCCCATTGATATCGACAACATACATGGCTACCCTCCCCTTTTCACTATCAATCCCCAATATTCGTTTACAACAATTATTACAAACCAATGTGAATGAATCACATAAATAGATAAAGAAAAATAAGAAGTTACACTATAGGGAGCCTGAAAACAGGCCCAGATTCTCAGAACCTCAAATGCCCAAATGTTTCATAGCCTTTCTCATATCCGGGTGTGTCAGAGTTCCCTAAGGACCTCAAGGGATCCCGGGCAGTGCTCACACCCAAATTTCACAACCATAATTGAGTAAGTGCAGTGTGGAAGAGCCAGCTCTAATGCATCAGAGTTCAGAGGGATCTCATAGGGATCCCTAAGCAGTTACACATTAGAGGGGCAGAACCTAAGGACCTAATAGTAGAGTGAGAGTGCTTGATATAGTTTTGAAAAGTTTTTAGTAAGAAAACAGTGTTAAAAGAGACTTGCTTGAAACAGTTTTGTGAAATAAAAGAGGGAGTCATTCAGTAAAACAACTTTTGAAAAGAGAGAGTTATACAATTAAACAAAAGCAGATCAAACATGGAGGAAAAACCAAACTCCGCAATACTTAAAGAACACTGAACCAAAACAGGAAGAACAAACCTACACACAGGGGTGATGGGGATTGGAGACACATAGAGCACATTTAGTGCACACATAGTTACAGGAGCATGAAAATTCTTATAGGGGTTTAGGGAATCAGCATATCATGAATCTAAGAACCAACACAGGATCAGAAAACTTAGGATAGCTAACTGCTTTGCACAAAAAGGTTCATGATAGAAATCAGGGAAAACATAAGTAAAGCAGAGTCACATTGAGGTATACTACAAAGGGGGTTCATAAGCAGGCTGATCCTAAGGGGTTGGACATATTCAGAAGCATGCTGATAAAGCAGTAAAGNTAGATAGAAATATATTAGAAACATGATAAACTGAAGAAGTAAAAGAAGCATATTGGTTTGGGACTTGAATTGAAATCAGAACATACCAGTAAAGAAAACAGTAAACACACAAGTGAAGGGATAGGGGAGCACAATAGTTAGCCTTGGCTTGTAGCCGGCTAACTCAGAATAATAGTAAGTAACACAGAAAGAGAGCATAAAGTTTTTAGTGAGAGAGAGAGAGAGAGAGCTTTTTTTTTAACCAATGTGCTCGTCTGTCTTGAGTGAATGAAAGAGCAATGTATATATAGTTTGAAACTAGGTAGAGAATAAGGTAAAAATCAAAGTCATGCAGTGATTGGGGAATCATAATGAATCAGCATAAAATCGATGTAAGTACTCCCTTCAATTAAGGAGTTAACTTTAAATGGTAATAGACATGTAATAAATAAGGAAAGGTATCATATGTGACTGGAATATAACACATAAGGAAACAATCTCAACACATAGAAGTATAAGACATGTAATAGAGGCTAGGTTAAAAAAATCCAATTAAGGAAAGTGCCTAAAAAAAATTGATTGACAGCATAATCGCCCATAAAATAAGGCAAGAAAATATTTTAGAGGTTGAATTCAGTAGAGAATGGAGGATATCAATCACAGGAAATTAGGGATTCAAACAAGAGTAGTATTGATTAAGGGGAATCAACACAAATTGCACGGAATAAACACATAATAGGCAGGACAAAGGCAAGAATCAGAACCCTAATAGGCACGGTAAAGTAAAAATCACATAAAATCAGGGATCCAAACTGGGACATAGTACTGATGAACACAAACTTCTGGGAATAAGCGAGACAAACACATAATAGGCAGGAATAGGCAAAATCAGAAACCCTAATAAGCCAAATAGGGTGAAAATCACACAAAATTAGGGATTCGCATAGAACATAGCATGACTTAACAGAATAGAAATGATATAGGCGGAAGAAGCAACAAGCAAAAACCCTAATAAGGTAAAATTATATAAACTCTAAACGAATTCATAAATAACAGACACGCAAATGAACAAATAAATAAGCAAGAACAGACTCAGAACTCATGGTTAAGACCAGGAAACTTAGGCTTTTGACATAATAAGTCAGACAAAAAGGAAAAACTTAAATAGAAGCTTAAACATATTGAAAATCATAGAATAACACTTAAATCAGAAGAAGAATCATTTTTGAAAAGGGGTCAAGAAACCCTAGTTTGAAGACGAAGAGGCATTTTAGCAAAAATCGAAGAAATCATTAAGGAAAACAGCAAAATAACACAGGATATACTCAGATCTATTACAGGTCTAAGACGTCAAGAGTTAAAAAATAGGGATTCAGATATAGATAACCCAGAGATGAGAGAATCGGCTTAGAAACCATAGAGTTGTAATGAAACAAGGCGAGATTCTAACTTACAAATGAAAAGTGGCCTGAGACAGGACAGCGAACATAGACTCAAACCAGAGCCGGTCGGAATCCTTTGAAACCCTTTCAAGGATTCATAAAATTGAAGAGCCACGGAGCGTAAAAGGCCAGGACTGGTCGGAGAATGCATAGAAACATCACAAGGTGTAGTTTATGCCGGTGACGGCGCTTGAGAGCTAGGGTTTGGTTGAGACGATTTGAGAGAGAAGAGAGGAGTGACGGCGGGTGAATGAGGGAAATGAGAGGTGTGGGGGGCTAGTCTCTCAGGTTAAATTAGGAAATGATGAATCTGGTCTGTTGATCCGAAATGATCAATGATCCAAATTAAGTGGGAATTGGGTCCGATTAGATTTAGGAATTGGGCTTAGGGTATTTGGGCTTGATTTAATCAGGTGGGCTGGTTTTATTTAGGCTAGAATCGAAATAGAATAGGCTATTTGACAAATACCAAATCCAAATTAATTAAAATAATTTATAAAATAACTAATAATCATAAAAATTAATTTCATACATAGAAAATAGTTTTTTGAAAAGATTATTTAGTATTTAAAAATACAAATGATTAATTTCTGGTGGAAAAATGGTACAAAATTATATGATTGGGCTATAATTGCAAGGTTATTGCAATTATAGCCAAAAGGTGCCAGTTTGGCTAATTATGGGATAATTTGGACTCAATAAGACCATAACTATAAATAATAAATCAAGAAATATTTGGAAATCATTTGTGACGCGATTTTGTAATTATTTTTTGGAAATAAAATGCTAGCTAAATTAGACAAAATATAGGAAAATTATGGAAAAATACCAATCGTTGTTAATGCATGATTTTGAAGGTACATATGCAATTTTAAAAATATTTGGGAAAAATTCGGTATCAACAATGACTGCAATGCTTTGTTTGTGGCATGTAATGCTTCAAATTTTGTCACCATACCGCTTTTGATGCGCTCTTCAATCCTTTCTCTGAGTTTGATGATATCGGAGAACTTGTTGTTTTCAATAACCATCAATCTTTCATAGTACTCTGGATCATGTGCTCTGACGAAGAACTTGTTCATCTGTTCTTCATCCAATGTTGGCCTGACTTTGGCTGCTTCTGACCCGGAAGGTCTTAGTGGGCTTCTTCTTTAAGTTTTGAATGTAGAAGACATCCGGCGCATTCTCTGTGTTAAACCTGAATCTGTCCATGAAGTCAGATGCCATACTCACCTAGTTGGACCATTTCTTAGGATCCTGGCTGATGTACCAGGACAAAGCATCTCCCGTAAGGCTCCTCATAAAAATCTTCATCCGGATCTTTTTATCTTTTCCAACCCCGACAAGCTTGTCACAATAGGTCCTTAGATGAACCCTAGGGTCACCTGTACAATCAAACATCTCGAACCTGGGAGGTTTGTAACCCTCTAGCATTTCTACATCTGGTTGTATGCACAGGTCTTCATAATTCAGACCTTTTATCCCTTTGCCTCCTTTGACGCCTTGAACCCGACTTGTCAACTTCTTGAGCTCTTCAGCCAGGTTCTTAATGAGCAGGTCCTTTTTAGCAGATTCTGGTGCATAGGAGATGGGTTGAGTTGAGTGAGGTAGGGACTCCACATATATAGGGTTGTTTTGGTGACCTGGAGTTTGAGTATGGTGGTGATCATTGTTGGAATTCTGGGGTTCAGGAATGACTGGCGGGGTGTTTTGCGGAGTGTGGTAGGTGTTTTGATGGTACTGTGGTGGGATAGTTTGATTTGTGGTGGGGTTTTATAATGGTGAGGTGCGGGAGGATTTTGTAGGTGCTTGTGGTGGTGTGTTTTGCGGTGGTGCAGGGTTCTGAGTGTTTGAATGGTTGACATCTTGATATTAAGTTTGAGGGATAGGTTTGCTAAGCTCCGGACCTGCTCGAGCTCACCATGGAGTTCTAGTATTTTCTGCTCAAGTCGTGATACTAAATCATTTGGGGCATGAGTACTTCGGCCATCAGAATCTTCGGCATGTTCAACATGTGTGTTGTTGTCTCTTCTGGTGCTGTTCAAATCATCCATCTTTGCTTTCCCTTTTCCTTTTGGTGGACTCTGAAGAGGAGAAGGTGGAGGGCCCCTGGATCTAGTATGATAAGTTGATGATGCCAGTATGCGCGAACCAACCTTTGGGGAATGGGAATAATCAAAAGAAAGAAAGAAAAACAAAAGGTAGCCAAGTCAGTAAGAGTTCTAAAAGAGTACTTGCGGTATTTAAACACATATTGCAGAATGTAAATTCACGTCCTATTTGGGAGCCTCGTTGCCGCCGAGGTAGGCCTAGCGACAAATTATTTTGGAGAATTTAGATGCCAATAATTTCCTCATTTCATTAATATAAAAATAGATGAATCCAACACGACACTAAAATAAAAAGATAAGTCATTACTGGCACTTGGCCTTATTACATTTAGGAAAGACAGATAATCTACTTGGTCCCAGAAGGACCTTCTCAAGTCTTGATCTTTCTGGCTTCATCAGTCAGGTCCCCTAGTTTGCACATGCCCAACGACAGGTATACTCTTTCCAAATGTCCTCCCTCGCTTCCTTCAGCATTCGGGCAGTCAGCGACCCTCTTTGTTGTCTTTCCTTCTCGCTCCATCAAACCTTGTTCCAGATATTCTACCCTTTCATTGGAGGTGATAGCCATTTACCTCCATTCCCTGATTAATCTCTTGTTTGTCTCGTGTATCTCCTGATGTTCGGCCTCAGAGTCATGAATCCTCTTACGCAACTTGTTTTACTTTACTTGGGTTTCTGCATCTTCGTCTACCCTATTTCCCCGACCGATTCCTAGCTCAACTTTCCCAGCTAAGTTATCCTCCAACCATGCCGGGTAAAAGGGTGCATGTCCCGCATGGTACCTGTCCGGCTCGATGGTGTCTTTTTCCACAATAATCTTTGAGTGACATATATGCTGAGCTTGACACTTGTAAGGGATGTCATCATCCTGAAAATCTGCACGAAAATGAGCTATCTTTGCGACCCGTGGTATGATCTGCTTCCTGCCTGCCTGCCTCATAAACCTGATGTATATTCCCCTTAACCCGATCAACACTAAGTGAGGAGCGTCCCTTGGCCAGATGATGAACTCGTCAGTAGTGAACCATTCAAACATCCACTAGACCTGATCCTCAGTCAAGTTGTCGAAGAACTCCACCCATTCCTTAGCACTCTCTGGTTGAGCAAACCTGTCCGGAATATAAGTCATCCGTTTAGGGTGATGGAAGGCAATATGGTCATTCCATGCCCTTCGTGGAAACTCCTGGCAATATTGACCCTTTTAGAGATGCTCCATTAACCACAACTACAGTAGCAAATTGCAACCCTCGAAATGTTTGGACCCTTTCTGGCAGTGGTCCAAGGCCCGGTAGATATCAGCTATAATCATAGGGACTATGGTGTATGTCTGTCCCTCGATTCCTTCCATTAGAGTCTTGGTGACCATAGCCAATCTAGTGTGAATTCTTCCCCATTTCGTTGGGAAAACTATCATACCCAAGAAACAAACAATGAACACAAAAACTCTGCGTTGAATATGTCCCAAGGAAGTGATGGCAAAATCATCATGGAAAATACGGTAGGACTTGATATGACTGTATCTCTCATACAAGTAGTCATATGGTATATAAGACTTCTTTAAGCACTCCAAGTCGGCGTTCTTTTTTAGACCCATCATTTTTAGAAACCCCCTACCAGTGTGATTCTATGGTACTAATAACCCAGGGATGTCCCAAGGTAGCCCTACAAATCCCCCGATTTCTTCTAGGAGCGGGGTCTTTTCTATATCCCCGAATCGAAACACTGATTTCTCACAATCCCAGAACATGGTTGCAGCTTCTATCAGCATGTTATTTGGCTGGATGTCTATCTGAGAAGGCAAATTTCACAAGCCCTTCTTCACATGTTTTTGTCACTTGAGGAAAGATCTTCCCACCAGTCTAGGAGCAGTGGTAGTATATTTTGGACCATGCCGAACCTGGGGACCTCGTACCTCATTTTCTGCAAAACAAATAAAGTTAGGCCCTTTCCCTTTCCAGATTCGACTATTTATATATCGATGATTAGCATATTGGCATTTATTTCTCCAAAATTAATGCACAAAATGTGGTTGCGTCTGTTGGTATTATGGAAACCCCGGTAGACTTTTGGATAAGGCTTATCTTAAAGGATTATTATGTGGACAACATACTCACCTGGCTAGGTTTGACCATGATGCATGTACAGTTATAATTAGAGTAAGGTTACTATGGGGGTCTATACTGGTACCCTCAAGCGGACAACTTAAGAGGGAAAGGCGCGGAATCGTCGATTGCACCGCTGATCGACTAGTTTTACTGCAAATAAGCCTTTCCGAATTTAAAGGGTGATATATAGGAAGAGCGCAACCACTCATCAAGCGTTGCTAAAGGATTGATTACGCACGAGTGGAATATGATTTTGAGCATGATTTATGCAGCAGTAAATAGCATATTTTCACATATTTGCACGTTAGGAAAATAATAAATGCGGTATTTAAAAATTGAAAGATGTTTAAGAAAGAAAATAAAGAAATAAGTCAGTTTCTGTAGTAAAGGAAATCATAAATGCTCAAAACGGGCAATTAAATTCACATAAGGGGAAAGGTAAAGGGTGCGCACATATTAGCAAAAAGAAGCATGCTTAAAACTAATTTACAAAAAGCAAGTTGTAATGGTAAAAGCCTAAATTCCCTAGCAGAGTCGCCATGCTGTCGCACCCCAATTTTTCCTCGCGAAAATTAGGTTTCGACATTCATTTGGGACAACTCCCTTCTTTTTGGGAGAGGGGTATGGAAAGTGAAGAGTCGCCACCTAACGGATTTATGGTGTGTTAGGGCACCTAATGCAAGTAACTCGTGAAACTAGTCTACGTCACCAGATATTTGGGTAAGGGATTGAAATTACCTCGAGGGGAAGGTGTTAGGCACCCCTCGAGGTCCACAATGGTGGGTCCTGGACAAACTTACTTAGCAAATTAGTCATTTAACAGATAAGCAGTCTAAGCACACATATGTAAGTAAGATGAAAAGAGTTTTTAAAAAAAATAAGCAGTCTGAGTACACATATGTAAATAAGATAGGGGAGTCCTAAGTTATTAGCCTGTAGGATTGTTGATACCCAATTATTCCTCAAAATTATTTTAAACTTGCCTATATACCTTCAAAATCAGTTTTTATAACAATTACTATTTTTCTATAATTTTCCCACATTTTTATTAATTTACCCAGTGGTTTATCTCTAATAATTGATAATAAATTGTATTACAAATAATTTCAAAACATTTCGTGATTTGATATAACATTTTTGGTCTTATTAAGACCAAATTTATTTCACAAACTAGCCGAATTGGCACCATTTGACTATAATTGCAATAACTTTGCAATTGTAGCCTAACTACCTATTTCTATGTTAATTTTGCTCAATAATTAGTCATTTATGTTTTTAATACTAACTAATCATTTTAGCTTAATCTATTAAGCAGCAATTTCAATTTTTTATAATTATTAGCCATTTTTATAAAATAGTTATCTACTTCTAATTGGGTATTTAACTTATAGCCATTTTTTTTATTCCAACTTCAGTCTTATTTACCCAAACCCACAGCCCAACTAAATTGACCCAACAACCCAAGGCCCAAATCCTAAGCACCCAACCCAACACGCATGCTTGATCTGAACCGTTGATCATATGAGATCAACGGTCCAGATTCAAGTTACCATAATTAACTCCACCAAACCCCTCCAATCGAGCCCTCGTTTTCCAAGCCTCGTCTCTCTCTATCCCTCTCTGTTACTCTCTAGCTCTCTCTAGAAGCTTCCTTGGATTCTCTCTTCTGATGGGTTTTGTTCACCTTCTTCGGCCGGTTCTCTCACCGGAAGCTATGGTTCTTCACCACCTCTTGGTTACCCACCCACTTTGCACCGGTCCAGTGATACTCTGGGGCTCTCAGGCGAACCTGGAGCGGTCCAACTCATCTCCCATGGTCCCATGCCCACTTTCCGGCCTCCCCGGCCGTTTGAGTATGGATTACAACCTGTTTCGGCTTAGGCCGGTGCTGTCTTTGAGGTTCTTCCTAATTCTCTGGGTTCCACGAAACCCTAACCCTATGTCTTTCGATTTTTTCTAGATCTACTTTAGATCTATAGTATTACGAATCTTCTTTCTATGTCTTTCTTTGAAAACTTTCATCTTTAAACGATCTTTCAATTTTAAAACTAGGGTTTCACAAACCCCTTTCAAAAATCGATTTTCTTTTGCTTCTGCTTTAATGTTATTCTATGCTTTTCTCTGTTAATACGTTTGATTCAAAGCTTCTTACTGAAAACCCCCAAATGTTTTTAGGGTTTTAGTTCATCTTATTTGCTATGTTTGGCCAATCTGTATACTTCTTCTAGACTCTCTATGTGTTCCATACTTCTTACTCTAATTCGTGGTTGGGGTTTCTGAATCTCTACTATTCCTCTCGCTTAGGGTTTCTCTGAACTCTGGTGCTGATTATTGTTTAATAGGTCTGATTATTGATTTAATGGTTGTTTATCTGATACCCTCTACTGACTCTGTGTACCTCTTTGCATAGTTGTGATATTTTCCTCGAACCTACGATTTTGTATGTTCTGTACTGATTTTTTGAATTGTTTCATTATGTGATACTTTCCTTGATTATGCCTGATTTCCTGTGTTTTCAATTACATTCGAGATTCCCTCGACTAATTTTCAGAATTAAATTCATACTTTGTTTTATGAATATGTTATCAATTTTTTAGTGTGTACTTTCCTTAATTATGTGTCATGAACTTGGTCTTTATTACATACTCCATGCTTCTACTACCCCTGTTATAGTAAAATCACTCTAGTTGATTCCTTTTCCTGATTTATCTCTGCTTGGCCCATTTGGACTTGACTCCCTAATTAAAGGGAGTCCAGGCCTTTAATTGATACTGATTGATTATTATTTCCATAATTATGTTAGACTAGTTACTCCTTACCTTATTTTCTTTACTCGTTTTCAGAATTATAAACACTCTACTCTCTTTAGCATAAGACACCAATAGATACACGAACACATACACACAAACAGCACTCATATTACTCTGAACTCTCACTTGCTTTGCTGCATATTCCCTTTTGTTCCTCTGGCTACTCAGTCGGCTGAAAGCCAAGACTGAGTAACTTACTGCTGTTCTATTTCTCTGCATACCACTGTCCTATTGCTCTACTTCTCTGCACCTTGTTGTTCTATTCTTACTCTTAACTGGTATGTTTCTAGTTTAAGTTTATAGCATCCAACTCAATATGTTTCTATTTGTACTAAGGTTCCTGTTATTTCTCTTATGCCTCTACTTATGGTTCTGCTGCTTGTCTTGCAGCTAGTGTATTTGCCTTGTCCATGTGACCTCTCTTTCCTTCTATGTTTAGCATGTTTACTTGTCTAGGTGATTCCCCTTTCCTTTTAGTCTAACATGTTTATTGCTTTTCCTTATATGTTTCCATCATGAATCTTCCTGTCTCCCAACACTATAAGCATGCACCCCCTAATACTTAGTTATTATGTAAATCCTAATCCTGGACCTAATATGTGACACTGTTTGACACCCCCTCAATCTAATGCTGTTAGATTCCTGGCATGAACATTCTGTGATAACTAGGTTGTAATTGTTTAAACCCTATAGCACTATCCTGAGGAATATTTGTGTGCAAGTCTGCTTCTACTATGTGACTTATTTGTCCCCCAGTTCCCCCTATCCCTGTTTGTGTTTGCCTCCTAAACCATGTATATTCTGAGTTGCTGATTGTCCTACTTCTTTCTTCTTCAAACCAGTTTTCATAAAACAAACTCTCATGTTGTTCTCTTAAGCTATTTTCAAAACAGTTATTTCAAAATCTACTTTTCAAACTCAACTCTTTTAAACTATAGGCACATCTCACTACTCTTAGTTCTAAGTTCATCCCCCTTCGTGTGAGCACTGCCTTGGGGACCATTTGAGTACCCATTGAACTCTGACACACAAGTTTGGCATTCCACACTACACTTACTCATTCCTGGCTAGGGTACTTAGGTGTGAGCACTGCCTGGGGTCCTCTGAGATCCTTAGGAACTCTGACGCACCTGGGTTACAAAGGGTCATGGCATATGGCATGTTTGGATCTAGATACTTGGGCCTACTGTCAGGCTCTCTATAGTAACTTCTTAATATTCTTATTTATTTTTGTGCAATGCTGGTCTATAATAATTAATTGTAAAAATGATTCTGGGGCTGGATAGTGAAATGGGTGGGGTTATGCATGCTTAGTATAATTACGGGTAGAAACCATGCTATAGTATTTATTTTGTATATGTGTGCAATAGTCACCATGCTTAGGGATAACTGCCATGCATGCATTAGATAACACGTTTTAGGCATGTTTATTTCAGCATCTCTGCCATACTCATGCCTCACTTAGAAATCTTGTTCGTAGTTAAATAACTATAAAAATGGTTGTTATAATATTACTACTTCTGCATTCTCACAACTGCTTCATCTAGAAATCCTGTTTTAGGTTAAAAATATTAATGGTCAATATTTGCATTAGAGACCATGTCCCCTTAGGATTTCATTCTCAGCATGCTCGTGTTATCTATGCCAAAATCATGTGTTAAAATAAATAGCGGCTACGAACACCTAGAAATCTTGTATTAGGTTTCAATAACTTAACAAGGAATTACGTCTCCGCATGTTCTATTTTTTTAGTCAAAGATGTGTAATAAGTAAATCTCGCTAAAAATAGATTTTGACTACTGAAAACGTTTTGTGCATTTTTAAAACAGCATGCATAGGTTTTCATACTCAACATCATGACTGAATTTAGATATCATGCTTCGTAGGACATGCATCCATACTTGTTTAAATACTCACTCTTTTACCACGACTACGTCTAAACAGTATAACTGGAGTATTTTTAACCCGCCTAGGCAAGCCTTAGGCATTAAGTTTATTAAAACTAGAAAAATTATCTTTTTGTATTGTTTGGCTAATTGCAGATCAGAATTCATAGTCTAAAACTGGTAAAAAGACCTCGTCAGAAACTCAGTAATCAGACTGTCCTGCTGTAGTATTCTTACTTAGACATCTTGCCTTAGGTTCTAAAATTCAAAGACCTCTTTGTGTTTGAGTCGTGCTAATTATGTGTATTAATTTGTGGAGGAATTCATGAGACTTATATCTGCCTCTATATGTTTCCCTGTATTTGCAGTCCTAATTGTTTTGTTTGTCGTTTAGCATTTTGTCTTTTAAAACCTAGGGGTTCTGCCTAGTACCTACCCTTTAGGATAGTAGTCCTAACCTCCTCTAGGACTGATAAGATGGGACGGGTAATAGCACGCAATAGAATCCGTGAACAACACACGCTTTAATTACCTTCACGGGGTGGGAAGGGTAGAATATAGATATGATGACTGATGCGCTAATACCACGTGTACACTCATTTGCTATATTTTCAAACATCTGCATGTTTAGGACTTAAATCCCCTCTTATTTGAGCCTTTGCTTGTTATTTGCTATATGTACAAATTCACGAAACCATTTGGCCAGGACCTACAGTTGTGGATCCTGAGGGATGCCTAACACCTTCCCCTTGGGATAACTTCAAGCCCTTACCCAATCTCTGGTAATGCAAACTAGTTCAAGAGTTAACTACTCAAGGTGCCCTAACTCACCACAAAAATCGTTAGGTGGCGACCCTTCTTTTAAACTTCTTCCTTCAAAAGGAATTTTCCCAAAATGTCAAGAACCCAATATCCGCACCTAAGTTTTTTCTTTGGGGGGGGGGGAGGGGGCGCGACAGCATGGCGACTCCGTTGGGGACATCCAGGTTTTTACCATTTCAAATTGTTTCGTGAATTTATGCCTTTATTTTTTAATACTTGCACCATTTCCTATTCCCTTTGCATGCAATTAATTGTTTACTTCGAGTATTTATTTTTTCAAAACGTAATTGACATGTCTCTTTGTTTCCTTTTTGTAACTGCTTTAAATCATTATTACTGTTTTTACCTCTTTCTTTAACGTGCAAATACGTGACAACTTGTTTTAAATACTTATTGCATAAATTATGCTCAACATTCATACCCCACTCGTGCCAAACAAAATACTATAGCAACGCTTGATGAGTGGTTGCGCCCTTCCTATATTATCACCCCCTAAATTCTGAAAGGCTTATTAGCGGTAAAGCCAGTCGATCAGCAATGCAGTCGACGGTTTCGTGCCTTTCCCCTTTGAGTTGTCCGCTCAAAGGTACCAGTCTAAAACCCCATAGAAACCTTACTCTATTGAACTGTTGCATGCATCATGGTCAAACCTAGTCAAAGCTAAAGTGATGTCCGCACGATAGCTTTTAAGATAGCCTAATCCAAAAGTCCACCGGGTTTCCCTGAACCCAAATAGACTCCCTCAGGTTCTGTGCATTTATTTGGAGAACCAAATGCTTCCTGCTAATTGTTGACGTTAAATAGTCGAGTCCGGTGGGGGTAAGGGCCTCACCTATTTGTTTTTGCAGAAAAAATGAGGCACGAAGTCCCCAGATTCGGCATG
Source organism: Nicotiana knightiana (assembly GCA_005239525.1). Classification (NCBI taxonomy): domain Eukaryota; kingdom Viridiplantae; phylum Streptophyta; class Magnoliopsida; order Solanales; family Solanaceae; genus Nicotiana; species Nicotiana knightiana. Next base: position 16,786 of record ML404786.1, read on the forward strand.
GTCTCCAACATCCACCCAAAATTGCTGAGTTGGTGGGAGGATTTACACTCTAGCGACAAAGCTATCGTCAGGAAACACTTGGGTAATCTACCATCACTTCTGGAAATCCAGCCTAACAAAATGATAGTAGAGGTTGCTACCCTGTGTTCATCAAATGGGTTGAAGATTGTCAAAAGGTTGAGGGAGCTGCAGGGGGATATCTAGCCAGAACTTATCTACTGTTGGAACTTCGCGAGCTGGGAAAGCTGCTAGAAGAAAGCAGGAATGCTAAATCTGGGGAAGGTCCTTCTAGGACCAAGTAGATAGGAATGTCTTTATTTTTCCAACAATGTAATAAGGCCAATGGCCATTAGTGACTTTTATTTTTCGTCTGTCGTTTCGGGATTCGTCTATTTTCTTTATCAATAAAATAAGGCATTTAGCATTTTAAGTTCTCCAAATAAATTTGTTGCTAGGCCTACCTCAGGCACAAAGAGGTCCCCAACTTAGGACACACTTTCATTTCCGCATTACGTGTTTAAATACTGCAATACTCTTTTCACAATTCTCACTGACTTGGTTACCTTTTTGTTTTTATTTTTTCTTACTCCCCTCCCTAAAGGTTAGTTCGTACATTCTGGCATCATCAGCCTACCGCACCAGATCCAAGGGCCCTCCACCTACTCCTCCCCCTAGTCCTCCTAAGGTCAAAGAAAAAGGCAAAAGTAAGATGGAAGAGTCCAGCGGCATCAGAAAGGAGAATGTGATTGAAAGGGTAGAGGCCACTGATGGCCGAGGTATTCAGGTCCTGCATGAGAACTTGTCGTCGCTTGAACATAAATTGCTAAAGTTTCAGGAAGAACTAGATCAGGTCCGGAATCTGGCCAGCTTGTCATTTTTCCTCAACTTCCCTAACGTCAACCTTCCAAATGCTCAAAACCCCACACCTCCACAAAATATCTCAAGACAGCAAAACCATCACACCACTCCCCCAAAGAACCAAACCCTCCCGACACAGTACAATGCTTGCCACACCTCAAATAACACCCCACTGCTCATCCCAGAACCTCAAAACCCCACAAAAGACCATTTCCACACCTATAATATTCCCATCTATGTGGAAACCATGACCCACTCCACTCTTCCTATCCCACAGGCGTCCAAGTGTGACGAAAAGGATTTACTTATCAGGAACCTGGCCGAAGAGCTAAAGAAACTGACCAGCCGAGTTCAGGGTGTTGAAGAGACCAAAGGGATCGAAGGGTTGAATTATGAAGACCTTTATATCCAAACTGATGTCGAACTGCCCGAAGGGTACAAACCTCCAAAGTTCTAAATGTTTGACGGTACAGGTGATCCGAGGGTCCATCTAAGGACCTATTGTGACAAATTGGTCGGCGTGGGAAAGGATGAAAGAATCTGCATGAAGCTGTTCATGAGGAGTTTGAAGGGAGATGCACTGTCTTGGTACATCAGCCAAGACCCCAAGAAATGGTCAAACTGGGTAAGCATGGCGTCTGATTTCATGGACAGGCTTAGATTCAACACAGAGAACGCACCAGATGTGTTCTAGATTCAGAATTTGAAGAAGAAGCCCACAGAAACCTTTCGCGAGTATGCTACTCGCTGGAGGTCCGAAACCGCTAAAGTCAGACCTACTCTAGAAGAAGAACAGATGAACAAGTTCTTTGTCCGGGCTCAGGACCCGCAGTATTATGAACGGTTAATGATGGTTGAGGGCCACAAGTTTTCTGACATCATCAAATTGGGTGAGCGGATTGAAGAAGGTATTAAAAGTGGTATGGTTATAAATTTTGTAGCCTTGCAAGCCACTAACAAGGCTCTACAGTCCGATGGTGTGTATAAGAAGAGAGATGTGGGAGCTATAATGGTTGCACAAAGAACCAAGTCCCCACTCAAGTACCAAACTTATCTGACACCTCCACTCACACATCATCCCTCACCAAATTACCAAGCTTCATCGCCAAATTACCAAACTCCACCACCTTCCTACCAAACCCCACCACCTTCATATCAACCTGTTTCGCCCAAATATCCACAACCTGCTCTTGTCTACCACACTTATAATTCCCAGCCATCTCATTACCAATCCCCTCCTGCACGCCAAAATTTCCCTAGACCTCGACCCAATTTTGATCGTCGTCCTCCAAAGCAATATACCGCCATAGTCGAGCCCATTGACCAGGTATATGAAAAACTCAAAGCCGCTGGGTATGTTACACCTATCCCTGCTGCCACCCCTGAGAATCCCTCTCAGTGGGTTAACCTAAACAAATCCTGTGCATACCATTCCGGCATGAAAGGACACACCATCGAAGAATGTCGTTCTCTAAAGGACAAAATACAGGCTCTCATTGACAACAAGATTATTATGGCAAAAGACCCTGCTCNGACAAAGTCACCAGTGCCAATTGAAGTTGGGTTTGTATCTCCAGCAAATACACCAGCTTCGTTCGAGGTCGCAATCTTGCCACCCCGAACACACATTCCATTTGAAATAAAGATGGTTGCACCCATTCCGGTGACAATGTCAACCACTCCACCCTTCTATTCAAACGTTATTCCTTGGGACTACACAGCCAAGGCAAGAAGGAAAAGCAAGGCCAGGTTTGAGGAAGTTGTCGCAGCACAGGGTATGACGAGAACTAGTAGGGTCTACACCCCTGAGCATCTGGCCGAGTCGAGCAAGCAGGACGCCAACCGACCTCCCCTTATCGAAACAGGTCCCGATGACCTTTGGAGAAAGATATAGGCGAAGGAGTATTCAGTCATCGACCAGCTAAACAAGACACCGGCACAAATATCCATCCTCTCTGCTGCAGAATTCCGAAACACACAGAAATGCTTTGTTGAAAGTGTTGAGTGAAGCATATGTGCCAAACAACATCACTAGTGGGGAAATGGCCAATATGGTAGGCCAAGTACTGGAGAGTCATAAAATCACTTTTCATGAGGATGAGCTACCACCTGAAGGATTGGGGCACAACAAAGCGCTGCACATCACCGTGCAGTGCGAGGATCATTTCATCACAAGAATCTTGATCGATGGAGGTTCCAGTCTTAACATTTGTCTGCTAACACTCAAGAAATTGGGTAAAGGGCTACATGAGATAAAGGATGGGGCGATCAATGTGAAAGATTTTGATTTCTCAGAGGTCCACCATGGGGGAGATCAGTATATGTCTACATATGAGACCAACTTGGTTCGAAGTGGACTTCCAGGTGATAGATGTTCCGGCATCCTACAACCTGTTGTTGGGACGACCCTGGATTCATGCTGCTGGGGCAGTAGCATCAACACAACATCAGGCGGTAAAATTCGAGTGGAACCACCAAGAGGTGATTATTCATGGTGATGGTAGCAACCCCATTTATAGCTATCAAATTATTCTGATGATTGATGGGAAAAGGAAGATAGGTGGAGGAACTTAACACCATATTGAACAGGTCAATGCCATCGACAAGGACAAATGGTGGGATAACAAGATCGAGAGCATCTTGAACTGGAGAGGATATGAGCCAGGCAAAGGGCTCGGTAAAAACCTCCAAGGAATCACGAAGCCTATAAAGCTCAAGGAACATGGTACCACTTTCGGTCTGGGTATGAGTACACCTGGCAGGAATTCAACGACTGGTCGCCACCTTGGAGCAGTCCCTATTACCCTTTGGAACAGCCGATACCTCATCTTGAGCAGACTTTCAAGCAAGCTGACACTATCTACGGTTCAGATGAAGAAGAAGCACTTGCAGCAATGAGGAGCTTGTTTCTACATAATGATGATATGGATTGATGTGTTGTCCTTGAGGGGGAGGGGGAGGAAGGCCCTTACATACAAACTATCATCAAGGGGGCATATCTCAAGAAATGGTCTATCAAGACAACCAAAGTCCGACGAGCCTCGGGGTAGCAAGGCTAAAACAAGCATTATTTACTGTCTATTTACTAAATGATTTTCCTGCATTTGTTTTTAATTTCTGCAATAAAGATCTTCAATGTTCAAAACAGTTATTCAATCTATCAAAGCATCTTCAAGTTTCTCTTACGAAATCTGATATTTATTGTATACAACATTACTATTACTTGTCTTGATGAACCGATGACTGTGACATGCAATGAGACAACGCAGCAAACGAACATTGATCCAGATGAAGACGACATACCTGACGAGATTGTCAAGGAAGTTGAGAACTTTGAGAACAGACCTAAGTCCAACCTGGATGAGACCGAAGTTATCAACCTGGGAGATTCAGAAAATGTCAAGGAAACTCGTATCAGCATTCATTTGTCACCATCAGAAAAGAAAGAATACACAGAGTTTCTAAGAGAGTATGAGGATGTATTTGCATGGTCGTATGATGACATGACTGGCCTAAGTATGTCTATTGTGGCTCACAAACTGCCAACCAATCCAACGTGTCCACCAGTGAAACAAAATCTCAGAAAGTTCAAACCCGACATGAGTTTGAAAATCAAAGAAGAGGTTACCAAGCATATCAACGCCAAAGTTCTCCGGGTAGTGGAGTATCCGACATGGTTAGCCAACATTGTACCTGTGCCAAAGAAGGGCGAGAAGGTCAGAGTCTGCGTCGACTACCAGGATCTCAACCGGGCCAGTCCGAAAGACGACTTTCCCTTGCCAAATATACAAATTCTGATTGAAAACTGCACCAAACATGAATTGCAGTCCTTTGTGGATTTCTTCGTTGGTTATCACCAGATTTGGATGGATGAGGAAGATGCTGAGAAAACAGCGTTCATTACGCCGTGGGGAGTGTATCGTTACAAGATGATGTCATTTGGTCTAAAGAATGCAGGGGCCACTTACATGAGGGCCATGACCACCATATTCCATGACATGATTCACAAAAAGATCGAGGTGTACGTAGATGACGTCATTATCAAATCAAAGAAAGTCGCTGATCACATGGAGAATTTGGGGAAGTTCTTCAATCGGTTGCGAAAATACAATCTGAAACTGAACCCCGCGAAGTGTGCATTCGGGGTTCCTGCTGGAAAGTTGCTGGGATTTATTGTAAGCCGCCGGGGAATAGAATTGGATCCGTCCAAAGTCAAAGCCATTCAAGAGTTACCACCACCGAGGAACAATAAAGATGTGATGAGTTTCTTGGGGAGGCTTAATTACATCAGCCGGTTTATAGCACAATCTACAGTCATCTGTGAGCCAATCTTCAAGATGCTGAAGAAGGACGCCGCAACTAAGTGGATCGAGGATTGTCAAAGGGCTTTCGACAGAATCAAGGAGTACCTCTCAACACTGCCGGTTCTGGTACCACCTAAGCCAGGTAGACCTCTGTTACTCTACCTTGAAGTGATAGATAGAGCTTTCGGTTGCGTTCTTGGGCAGCATGATGAAACAGGAAGGAAGGATCAAGCCATTTACTACCTCAGCAAGAAGTTCACTCCATATGAGTCCCAGTATTCTCTATTGGAACGCACTTGTTGTGCTTTGACCTGGGTCGCACAGAAGCTGAGGCACTACTTCTGTGCCGACACAACATATCTCATATCAAGGATGGATCCATTGAGGTATATCTTTCAGAAGCCCATGCCCATTGGCAAGCTAGCCAAGTGGCAGATCCTGCTGAGTGAATTTGACATTGTTTACATGACTCAGGAGGCAGTTAAAGGACAAGCTCTGGCAGACCATCTTGCTGAGAATCCCGTAGACGGGGAATACGAACCCCTGAAAATATAATTTCCTGATGAAGAGGTATCATTTGTAGGAGAAGACATTGTAGAATCCTACGACGGTTGGAGGATGTTCTTTGATGGAGCAGCAAAATTCAAAGGAGTCGGTATTGGATCAGTACTAGTACCAGAGACCGGCCAGCATTATCTGATATCCGCCAAACTCAGGTTCCCTTGCACCAACAATATGTCTGAATACGAATCCTGCATCTTGGGGCTCAACATGGTCATTGACATGAACGTCCAAGAGTTGTTAGTGATTGGTGATTCAGATTTATTGGTACATCAGGTACAGGGAGAATGAGCAACCAAGAATTCCAAGATATTACCCTATTTTCATCACGTTAAGGATTTGAGAAAGAGGTTCACAAAGATAGAGTTCCAGCATGTCCCCAAAATCCAGAACGAGTTCGGCGATGCTTTGGCTACTTTGTCATCTATGATTCAGCATCCAGACAAGAACTTCATTGATCATATTCGGTGAAAATCCAAAATCAACCATCTTACTGTGCCCATGTCAAAGAAGAAGCAGACGGAAATCCTTGATTCCATGATATCAAGGAATACTTGGCAAAAGGAGAATACCCGGATCTTGCAAATGCCACTCAGAAACGCACACTTCGAAGGTTGTCTAACAATTTCTTTCACAACGGAGGAATCCTGTATAGGAGGACCCCCAATTTGGGTTTGCTAAGGTGCGTCGATGCAGAAGAATCATCAAGATTACTGCAGGAAGCTCAAGCTGGGACCTGCGGCCCACATATGAACGGTTTCATTTTGGCAAAGAAGATACTCCGAGCTGGCTACTTTTGGATGACTATGGAAACAGACTGTATCCAGTATGTCCGGAATTGCCACTATTTTCAGATACATGGAGATATGATAAAGGTACATCCCAGTGAGCTTAATGCAACAAGTTCACCCTGGTCGTTCGTCGCCTGGGGCATGGACGTCATTGGACCAATCGAGCATGCCGCCTCTAACGGACATAGGTTTATTCTGGTCGCCATTGATTACTTTACTAAATAGGTCGAAGCAGCCTCCTACAAAGTATTTACCAAGAAAGTTGTGGCCGATTTCGTCCGTGACCGCATTATTTGTCGATTCGGAGTTCCATAGTCAATCATCACCAATAATGGTTCTAATCTCAACAGTGACTTGATGAAAGCCACGTGTGAAACCTTCAAGATCAAACACAAGAATTCCATAGCTTACAGACCTCAGATGAATGGATCCGTTGAGGCCGCCAACAATAACATCAAGAAAATACTAAGGAAGATGATAGAAATGCATAAGCAATGGCACGAGAGGTTATCATTCGCCTTATTGGGATATTGCACTACGGTCCGCACATCAACTGGGAAACTCCCTAAATGCTGGTCTACGGTACAGAGGCTGTTATTCCTGCTGAAGTCGAAATTCCATCACTGAGAATTATACAGGAAACTGAGCTCAGCGATGCAGAGTGGGTAAAGAGCAGTTATGAGCAGCTAGCCCTCATAGACGGAAAAAGAATGAATGTAGTTTGTCATGGTCAGCTATATTAGAACAGAATGGCCAGGGCCTTCAACAAGAAATTCAAGCCAAGACAATTCACACCAGGGCATCTGGTGTTAAAGAAAATCTTTCCGCATCAAGATGAAGCCAAGGGGAAGTTCTCTCCCAACTAGCAAGGCCCGTACATGGTTCACAGAGTGCTGATAGGAGGAGCACTCATACTTGCAGAAATGGATGGAGAAGTTTGGCCAAAACCAATCAATTCAGATGCAGTCAAGCGCTACTATTTGTAATCTTCATGTTTTCTCAACGATGTAAATTGAACTACGCTTGACATGATTCCCATTTAAGAGGGGATACGTAGGAAGCCCTATAGGTTCGGTCATAATTCAATAAATTTTTTATCTTCCCCCATAATTAGAAACTGGGGCAGAATTTTGAGGAGGACCATCAAAATTCCGAAGCAAGCAGCAGGCCAGAAGCATTCACCCAGCCAACTGGGGCAGAACTTTGAGGAGGACCCTCAAAATTCCGAAGCAAGTTCAAACGATCGCCGCACGACCAACAGTTAGAAGTATTCACCCATCAAACTGGGGCATCTGTGGCAAGAAAGGTTGTAATGTCTCGAACCATGTCATGGTCGTCGGTTCATCAAAAACGATTTTAGATTATGTACTTATATTATATCATGCATATGTATTTTTGCAACAGCTTGTTTAGCGAGCGCTACCCCAACAATGTGAACAATATCATCGTGATCAAGCAGACGAGTCAAGGAAAGTCAACGGGAATGCGAACTAACCTTTCCCCTTTACAGAACTCACGATTTCTCTTTGGATGCAGGAACAAAAAGGGGCCCCAGAGCATAGTGTCCTCCTGAAGGACGTACGTTGATCAAAAGACACACTTCTCAAACCCTTCACATACGTCGATATTTAGTTTTAGCACAAACTACGCTTCATTATTTGCAACACTCGCAGCAACCACTTCGCCGCAATTTATCATCAGCTAAGAACTCTTATCTGCATTTTATTTCCTGCATAAGACTACCATTCTGCCTTCCGAGACTAAGCACTGTCTCCATTTGCACTTTATTTCTCGCATTGCATAAGGCTACTATTATGCCTTCCGAGGTTAAGCTCTACCTCCATCTGCATTTTATTTCTCGCATAAGGCTACCCTTCTGCCTTCCGAGACTAAACGTTGTCTCCATTTGCATTTTATTTCCCGCATTTCATAAGGATACCATTCTGCCTTCCGAGGTTAAGCTCTGCCTCCATCTGCATTTTATATCTTGCATAAGGCTACCATTCTGCCTTCCGAGGTTAAGCTCTGTCTCCATTTGCACTTTATTTCCTGCATTGCATAAGGCTACTATTCTGCCTTCCGAGGTTAAGCTCTACCTCCATCTGCATTTTATTTCCTGCATAAGGCTACCATTCTGCCTTTCGAGACTAAGCATTGTCTCCATTTGTATTTTATTTCCCGCATTTCATAAGGCTACTATTCTGCCTTCCGAGGTTAAGCTTTACCTCCGTCTGTATTTTATTTCTTGCATAAGGCTATCATTCTGCCTTTCGGGGCTAAACGCTTCCTCTCATTTACTTTTTAAAGCAACCATCATCTTTATCATTATCTACTTTGTTTCTTTCTGGGCTAAGTTTTGCCCCTTTTTATTCACAACACTAAGCTTTGTCTTGTCGGCATCATACTATTGCACTTCTCATGGGCTGAAATATCGCCAACCTATCCAAAGGCGTCATTGTTCAGAGGCACCATCTACATGGCTCGAGAACATTATTTCATGGCCCGCGGATCCCTTTTTATCACTCTGCATATCATTATTCAAAGTCATCATGGTTCGGAGGCACCATCCTCATGGCCCGAGAACATCATTTCATAGCCTGCGAATCCCGCATCAAGCGATTCATGGCCCAGGACATCATGGTCTAAGGACGTCATCCTCAATCGTCCAAAGACAACATTCATAGTCCAATGGGAATCTGCATCATCTTTAAATTACGCACGATCCATGCTTGTTACTCGTTTGCAGGAAATCTGGATAGAAACAGCCAACCAGGCAGGAGCGGACTGCTCCAGTTCTCCTAACTACCCCGTAAACCATTTTTTGCGCACCTTACCTTGCACCTTGCGTCCGCCCTTATGAAACTTCACTGGTACACTTCGCCAGTATCTCTTGAACTACATACGACCTGATTCCTGTAAAACCAGGGATATGTAGGCAGCTCAGAAGCCAGGGTGCGGCCTAAATCTTTCATACTATTTTTCACTTGGTCAAAATTGGCCATCATATCTTTATTCGACAACTCTTTCATCCTTTCCGAGTAAAAAGGGGCAGTTGTTTATACCCAATTTTCCTCAAAATTATTTTAAACTTGCCTATATACCTTCAAAATCAGTTTTTATAACAATTGCTATTTTTCTATAATTTTCTCACATTTTTATTAATTTACCCAGTGGTTTATCTCTAATAATTGATAAAAAATTATATTACAAATAATTTCAACACATTTCGTGATTTAATATATCATTTTTGGTCTTATTAAGACCAAATTTATTTCACAAACTAGCTGAATTGGCACCATTTGACTATAATTGCAATAACTTTGCAATTGTAGCCTAACTACTTATTTCTATGTTAATTTTTCTCAATAATTAGTCATTTATGTTTTTAATACTAATTAATCATTTTAGCTTAATCTATTAAGCAATAATTTCATTTTTTATAATTATTACCAATTTTTATAAAATATTTATCTACTTCTAATTGGGTATTTAACTTATAGCCATTTTTTTTTATTTCAATTTCAGTCTTATTTACCCAAACCCACAGCCCAACTAAATTGACCCAACAACCCAAGGCCCAAGTCCTAAGCACCCGACCCAACACCCATGCTTGATCTGAATCGTTGATCATATGAGATCAACGGTCCAGATTCAAGTTACCATAATTAACTCCACCAAACCCCCCCCCCCCAATCGACCCCTCATTTTCCAAGCCCTATCTCTCTCTATCCCTCTCTGTTACTCTCTATATCTCTCTAGAAGCTTCCTTGGCTTCTCTCCTTCGATGGGTTTTGTTCACCTTCTCCGGCTAGTTCTCTCACCGGAAGCTATGGTTCTTCACCACCTCTTGGTTACCCACCCACTTTGCACCGGTCCAGTGATACTCTGGGGCTCTCAGGCAAACCTGGAGCGGTCCAACTCATCTCCCATGGTCCCATGCCACTTTCCGGCCTCCCCGGCAGTTTGAGTATGGATTACAACCTGTTCCGGCTTAGGCCGGTGCCGTCTTTGAGGTTCTTCCTACTTTTCTGGGTTCCACGAAACCCTAACCCTATGTCTTTCAATTTATTCAAGATCTACTTTAGATCTATAGTATTACGAATCTTCTTTCTATGTCTTTCTCTGAAAACTTTCATCTTTAAACTATCTTTCAATTTTAAAACTAGGGTATCACAAGTCCCTTTCAAAAATCGATTTTCTTTTACTTCTGCTTTAATGTTATTCTATGCTTTTCTTTGTTAATACGTTTGATTCAAAGCTTCTTACTAAAAACCCCCAATTTTTTTAGGGTTTTAGTTCGTCTTATTTGCTATGTTTGGCCAATCTGTATATTTCTTCTAGACTCTCTATGTGCTCTACGCTTCTTACTCTAATTCGTGGTTGGGGTTTCTGAATCTCTACTATTCCTCTCGCTCAGTGTTTCTCTGAACTCTGGTGCTGATTATTGTTTAATAGGTCTGATTATTGATTTAATGGTTATTTATCTGATACCCTCCACTAACTTTATGTACCTCTTTGCATAGTTGTGATATTTTCCTCGAGCCTATGATTTTGTATGTTTTGTACTGGTTTTTCGAATTGTTTCCTTGATTATGTGATACTTCCTTGATTATGCCTGATTCCCTGTGATTTCAATTACATTCGAGATTCCCTCGGCTAATTTTTTGAATTAAATTCATACTTTGCTTTATGAATATGTTATCAGTTTTTAAGTGTGTACTTTCCTTAATTATGTGTTATGAACTTGGTCTTTATTACATACTCGATGCTTCTACTACCCCTGTTATAGTAAAATCACTCTAGTTGATTCCTTTCCCTGATATAACTCTGGTTGGCATGTTTGAACTTGACTCCCTAATTAAAGGGAGTCCAGGCCTTTAATTGATACTGATTGATTATTATTTCCATAATTATGTTAGACTAGTTACTCCTTACCTTATTTTCTTTACTCGTTTTCAGAATTATAAACACCCTACTCTAGCATAAGACACCAATAGATACACGAACACATACACACAGACAACACTCATATTGCTCTGAACTCTCACTTGCTTTGTTGCATATTCTCTCTTGTTCCTCTGGCTACTCAGTCGGCTAAAAGCCAAGACTGAGTAACTTATTGCTGCTCTATTGCTCTGCATACCACTGTCCTATTGCTCTACTTCTCTGCACCTTGATGTTTATTCTTACTCTTAACTGGTTTGTTTCTAGTTTAAGTTTATAGTATCCAACTTAGTATGTTTCTGTTTGTACTAAGGTTCCTGTTATTTCTCTTATGCCTCTACTTATGGTTTTGTTGCTTGCCTTGCAGCTAGTGTATTTTCCTTGTCCATGTGACCTCTCTTTCCTTCTATGTTTAGCATGTTTACTTGTCTATGTGATTCCGCTTTCCCTTTAGTCTAACATGTCTATTGCTTTTCCTTATATGTTTCCATCATGAATCTGCCTGAATCCCAACATTATAAGTATGTACCCCCTAATACTTAGTTATTATGTAAATCCTAATCTTGGACCTAATATGTGACTTTGTTTGACACCCCCCTCAATTTAATGTTGTTAGATTCCTGGCATGAACATTCTGTGATAACTAGGTTGTGATTGTTTAAACCCTATAGCACTATCCTGAGGACTATTTGTGTGCAAGTCTTCTTCTACTATGTGACTTATTTGTCCCCCAATTCCCCTTATCCATGTTTGTGTTTGCCTCCTAAACCATGTATGTTCTGAATTACTGATTGTCCTGCTTCTTTCTTCTTCAAACCAGTTTTCATAAAATAAACTCTCATGTTATTCTCTTAAGCTATTTTCAAAAAACAGTTATTTCAAAAGCTACTTTTCAAACTCAACTCTTTTTAAACTATAGGCACATCTCACTACTCTTAGTTCTAAGTTCAGCCCCCTTCGTGTGAGCACTACCTTGGGGACCATTTGAGTACTCATTGAACTCTGACACACAAGGTTTGCATTCCACACTGCACTTACTCATTCCTGGCTAGGGTACTTGGGTGTGAGCACTACCTGGGGTCCTCTGATATCCTTAGGAACTCTGACACACCTGGGTTACAAAGGGTCATGGCATATGGCATGTATGGATCTAGATACTTGGGCCTACTGTCAGGCTCTCTATAGTAACTTCTTAATCTTTTTATTTATTTTTGTGCATTATTGGTCTATAATAATTAATTGTAAAAACGATTATGGGGTGGATAGTGAAATGAGTGGGGTTATGCATGCTTAGTATAATTACGGGTAGAAATCATGCTATAGGATTTATTTTGTATATGTGTGCAATAGTCACCATGCTTAGGAATACCTGCCATGCATGCATTAGAGAACACGTTTTAGGCCTGTTTATTTCAGCATCTCTGCCATACTCATGCCTCACTTAGAAATCCTATTAGTAGTTAAATAACTATAAAAATGGTTGTTATAATGTTACTACTTCAGCATTCTCACAACTGCTTCATCTAGAAATCCTGTTTTAGGTTAAAAACATCAATCCTCAATATTTGCATTAGAGACCATGTCCCCTTAGGATTTCATTCTCAGCATGCTCGTGTTATCTATGCCAAAATCATGTGTTAAAATAAATAGCGGCTACGAACACCTAGAAATCTTGTATTAGGTTTCAATAACTTAACAAGGAATTACGTCTCTGCATGTTCTGTTTTTTTAGTCAAAGATGTGTAATAAGTAAATCTTGCTAAAAATAGATTTTGACTACTGAAAACGTTTTGTGCATTTTTAAAACAGCATGCATAGGTTTGCATACTCAGCATCCTGCTTGCATTTAGATATCATGCTTCGTAGGACCTGCATACATACTTGTTTAAATACCCACTCTTTTACCACGACTAAGTCTAAACAGGATAACTGGAGTATTTTTAACCCGCCTAGGCAAGCCTTAGGCATTAAGTTTATTAAAACTGGAAAAATTGTTTTTTTTTGTATTGTTTGGCTAATTACATATCAGAATTCATAGTCTAAAACTGGGAAAAAGACCTCTTCTGAAACTCAGTAATCAGAATGTCCTGTTGTAGTGTTCTTACTTAGACAAAATTCAAAGACCTCTTTGTGTTTGAGTCGTGCTAATTATGTGTATTAATTTGTGGAGGAATTCATGAGCCTCATATCTGCCTCTATATGTTTCCATGTATTTGCAGTCCTAATTGTTTTGTTTGTCGTTTAGCATTTTGTCTTTTAAAACCTAGGGGTTCTTCCTAGTACCTACCCTTTAGGATAGTAGTCTTAACCTCCTCCAGGACTGATAAGATGGGACGGGTAATAGCACGTAATAGAATCCGTGACCAACACGCGCTTTAATTACCTTCACGGGGTGGGAAGGGTAGAATATAGATATGATGACCGATGCGCTAATACCACGTGTAGCCCCTCTTCGAGGAGTGATTACCGGGTATTGTATTGATGTGATCCATATTATTATAAACCTAGGACACCTTTTATATGCTTAGCTCATAATCTTTTTGAAAAGTATATCCTTCTTTGCTATATTTTCAAACATCTGCATGTTTAAGACTTAAATCCCCTCTTATTTGAGCCTTTGCTTGTTATTTCTATCTATACAAATTCACGAAACCATTTGGCCGGGACCCACAGTTGTGGATCCTGAGGGGTGCCTAACACCTTCCCCTTGGGATAATTTCAAGCCCTTACCCAATCTCTGGTAATGCAAACTAGTTCATGAGTTAACTACTCAAGGTGCCCTAACGCACCATAAAAATTGTTAGGTGGCAACTCTTCTTTTAAACTTGTTCCTTGAAAAGGAGTTTGCCCAAAATGTCAAGAACCCGATCTCCGCACCTAAGTTTTTTTTTGGGGGGTGGGGGGGAAGGGCGCGACAATGATCACATCTGTATAATGCCCGGTAATCCTTCCCTAACTAGAGGGGTTACACGTGACATTAGCGCACAGGTCATCATATCCTTTTACTACCCAATTACCCTCCCCGTAGTGGTTACATAAGCAGTTTTGATTAACGAACTCTAAGCGTGTATTACCCGTCCCATCCTTGTGGTCCCAGAGGTGTTTAGGACCTCTATTTTAGGCAGTTTTAGACTCTCCTAAAGTGTTTAAAAGGAAAACTAAGCGACAGCAAAGAAACAAACAGGACTGCCAAGTATGAAAATAATTAAGAGGGCTTATGTTTACCTCCACACATAAGCAGATAATTAGCACGTCTCAAACATAAATTTCAGAGAATTTTCAGAAAATTCCTAGAACAGGATGTCTAGGTGAGCATGACAAGCAGAGAATATGCAGCATGATTTAAGGCGAAGTGACATAAACCTAATCAGTTTGCCTACTGATTTTAGAACTCGTTAAACCTAGGCAGTTTCACAAAAAAAAGCACAATTTCACAGTTCTATTGGACCTTAATTACCTAAGGCTTGCCTTGGTAATGAATCTGTAATACCCTATAAACATGCAATCAGAATTCTGGGAATTTAGTTCTAAGACAGTTTGAACTTATTAAGTCCTATAGGCGCTGATCTAGGTGCTGAATATCAAGAAATCGATTTCATACATATTTATCCTATAACATGGTGTTTAGGCGTTGGGTTTGCTTTTAAGCATCCTTATAGATAGGACGGTTACTGATTTAGGCGATGTATACATTGCTTAAAGCGAATATAAACACAGCCCTAAAGCAGGATTTCTAATGCACATAAGAGTGAACATTTTATTAGGCAGAATTACAGCAGTAACTTAATAATATGATTTCTATGTGGTCGTGATTATGCAGAAGCAGAATTTCGTGACAATGAAGTACTGAGCTATAACATGTTTCTAATATGCAAAACCAGTAAACGTAATTATCCTAAGGCAGGGTTTCTAATGCAAATAACACCATAGTCCTACAACATGATCTCTAATGCAAGTAACCTAATATAGGTCTAAAGGCATGATCTCTACTGCAAATAAGCATAGTATAAACCTAAAGCATGATTTCTACCCAAATTTCCCCACAAAATCGTAGAAGAATCCCTAGCCTTTTACTAATTTCCCCAGTATCTGTTTAAAAAGATAACTATTACAGACCAGAATTGAATGAATTACATAAATAAATATATGTTATACTATAGGAATCCTGCAGATAGGCCCAAAGTAAACCTGGAGACACCAGGCCTTCAAAACAATCTCAGATACCAAGGGTCTCATAGTCAATAGGGTGTCCTGGTGTGTCAAAGTTCCCTAAGGACCTCAGGGATCCCGGGCAATGCTCACACCGAGATCCTTTGAATAGGGAAGTGATTATGCGCAGTGTGGAAAAGGCCAGCCCCAGTGTGCCAGAGTTCGGAAGAGTCTCATGGATTCCTAGTTTGTATACACACTGGAGGGTCAGAACTTAAGAATCTAAGAGTAGGAGTGAGAGTGCTTGACATAGTTTTAAAAGAAATTGTTAAAGACAGTGTAGAGATAACACTTTTAGGAGTGAAAAGGTTTTAAGGAATAGAAAACATTTTAGGAAAAAGCCAGGAGTGAAAAACAGTTTTGAAATCAATTCTAAAAGAACAAAGATTCAAGACAACCACACAAACTCAGAGTGCTCAGACTCACAACCATTCAGCAATCAGTTTCACAAACAGGGGTTGGGAACATAGAGAGCTTCAAATCAGAAATACATGAACAAGGTCAAAGGGGAGCATATGGAACAACAACTGTACAGAGCAACTAGGAGTCAACTGATTCAGGGACTTGACAAGTCAGTCATGGTAAAAGGCAATTAAAACATAGAGACAGAGCGTGGGAATAGTCACGTTGAAGATAGAGGTGCATTAGGTATACCAATTCGGATCAATCAAATACATTAGGAGTCTAAGACACTAACATGAGCATACTAGCTGAGGGGAGTAAACAGGAACTGAACAAACATACAAAAAAGACAAATGAGATCTAGGCATGCTCGATTAAACACTTGAAAACTTAAAATATTGGGTAAAGCAGTAAACAAGAAGACAATTAAATACATAGCCAGTTAACCAGTGCAGGAATAGGCACGGATTTACAAAAAGGAACACATAAAGTTGAGTTTCATAATTGAACTAGAGACATACCAGTTAAGGAAACAAAGTGCAGAATGTAAAGCAAGTAGAGTTCCACTGTCTAGGCTTGGCTTTCAGCCGGCTAGACCAACAGTTAGCACATGTATCAGAGAAAGAAGAGAGAATTTGAGAGTGTGTGTGTATTCTGAACTATTGTTCGTTGAGAGGAAAAACAAGAGTGTATTTATAGCACTTAAAGAGTGGAACAAATAAGGTAAAAGGATCAAAAATCAGTCAATTAAGGGCAATCACAGGGTCACAGAATCAATTAATCATAAGGGAGTCCGGAATAGACCCCTTAATTAGGGGTAATTGATCAACGGTAACAACAAGAGAGTTTAATTAAGGCAAGAATCCAAATTATACAAATAAAGGATTAGTACAAATCACAAATTCACGCGGACAAGTAATTAAGGCAAGTGCGACCAATTAAAATTTCAAATAAGGAAACAAATAAAATCTATGCACATGGATTTTAATCAGAGCAATTAACAGGAAACAATCAGTAAAATCTTCAAGGAGTACTAATTTTATAGGAAAGAATTATTTGAATCCTTAGATAGAAATCAACCAAGTAAGAATCCCAAACGGTTCTGATTTTAACAAGAAAGAAATCGTTGAAATCCTTATCAAGTAGAAATCTCACAAAATAATGATTTTAACAGGGAAAATCATTTAAGCTCCTAAATAGAAATAAGTTAATAAGACTTGTTTGCAGAGATAAGCACAATATCGAAACCAAAGAATTGAATAAAATAAGTGTTACACACAGAAACATACACGAGGATCAGTCAAGCTGGTAAAGAAACAATTACTTTAAACACTAAAAAAGTTAGAAAGAAAACCCTTTTGAGAAATACTTAGGGAAAACCCTAATTTCAGAAGAAAGCAAATGGAATTGAAATAGTTAACCAAAACATGAGATCTTCAAGGGAAAACACCAGATAATACTCGAACCGTTTTAGATCTATGGATTCGAGTATTCGTAACTAGGGTTTTCCAGAAAAACAGTAGAGATGAAAGAAACTCGGTCAAAACTGTGGATTCGAACTAAAAATGAGAAGAAACCAATAGTCACAAACGAGATAGGCCATAGACAGGCCGGTAAATAATTTTCAGGCAGAATCCGGTTGGCTTTCCTTGAGATCTCCTCAAGGAATCATGCAGGAAGTATAAGGGACCAGTGGTGGTCGGAGGAGGCACGGAAACGCCATAGCAGGGGTTTCTCGCCGGTGACGGCGATTAGGGTTAGGGGTGAGTTGAGAGAGAATTGAGGAGGAGGGATTCAAAGGCGGCCGAGTTGAAGAAGTGATTAGGGGTTAGGGTGGGTTGGGGATTAATTATGGCAAGGTTTATTGTAGACCGTTGATCTAAAAGATCAACGGCCACGATTTGATGAGGATTTGGGTCGGCTAGGTGTAGGTTGGTCTTAAGGGTATTTGGGCTATGATTAAATCTGGGCTGGGGTAATAATATGGGCTAGGTCCAAAATTGAACCAAATTAAAAGAGGCTACTTGTTAAATACACACTTAATCAATAAAATAATTTGTAAAAATAGCTAGTAAATGATAAAAATGATTTCTATGCATAAAAATGATGAAAAATAATTACTCAATATGTTTTTAAAAACAGTGAGCCATTTTCTGGTAAAATAATGCAATAATGTACGGTGGGCTATAATTGCAAAGTAATTACAATTGTAACCCAAAAATACAAATATGACTATTTATGCAAATAGTTCAAGCTTAATATAAAATATAAATAGTAGAGTTAAGTCATAAAATTGTTATAAAATCACCTGTGATGTAATTAGTAATTATTTATATAAATAAAAAATATCGGGATTAATTTTAAAAAATGTAGAAATTATGGAAAAATATCGATTGATGCTAATGCATAGTATTGAAGGATATACGCATTTAAAAATATTATAGGGAAAAAATTGGGTATCAACAGTGGTTCCCAGAAGTACCTTCGTGAACTTCTCATAGGACTTATCGGTGTCCCCTGGTCCCAAGCACACTGCTAATGGTCCGTCGAACGTCCTCATGTACAATGTTCCATCCTCAGCCAATGTGAATCGAGCAGATTTTGTTCGTAGATCCCTCGATTCTTTAGGGTCCAGTGGGAGATTTCCATTTTTCAAGTATTCGATATTTATTCCTCCAATCTGAAGTTAAGCTTGTGGAGTTTATCTCATCTTGACCTTCTTCGATTACAGATTTTGATAGTTGAACAACAGCCCCCAAGCTGATTTCGTTTTCCTCGACTGATGATCCCAAGTTTTCAAGGGCATCGTCTTCACTGTTCTGCTCTCGAAGCACGTGTTGCAAAGTCCATTCTCTAAAACGGTGTAAAGTCACCTGCACCTTGTCCAAATACCTTTGTATTCTATCATCTCGAACCTCGAAGGTTTTGTTTACTTGGTTACTACCAGCAGGGAGTCACATTTGGCTTCGATGACTTCCGCTCCCAAGATTTTAGCTAGTTCAAGACCTGCAATCATGGCCTCGTACTCGGCCTCATTGTTAGTCAACTTAGAAGTTTTCATGGATTGTCTAATAGTGTCGCCCATGGGCGGCTTCAAAATGATGCCTAGCCCGGACCCCTTCACATTCGAAGTGTCGTCCGTAAAAAGGGTCCCACCCCCGATTATGTACCTAATTTTAATAAAAGTTCCTTTTCAACTTCGGGTACGAGGGTAGGCGTGAAGTCGCCACAAAGTCTGCCAAAATTTGAGACTTGAACGAACGACGCAGGTGCGGACACGCATGTGCGGGTAGGGGCTCCGCAGGTGAGGTCTTGGCCAAGGAAAGCCAGTGTTCGCAGGTGCCTGTTAGTGAGTTTTCACACCTGCGATGGATTTTTCATAGGTGCGGTCAGAGAGTTGCAGGTGCGGAATACCCGGGTTGTTTATACAAAAAAAATCTGAGGGTTTGAAGTTCATAATATCTAAAACAATTTAGAGCTCAGGAAAGTGCGATTTTCGAAGAGATTTTTCACCTGGGCAATTTGGGTAAGTGATTTCTACTCGGTTTAGACTAATTTCCATGATTATACACTTGAATCTACCCTTTAATTTCGAATTTATGGTGAAAATTGGGGGAAATTTGGATAAAGTTCTTAGGCCAAGCTTGCGAGTTTTGATCGAGATTTTGATATCAGATTAGAGTAATTCTTGTATGGTTAGACTCGTGAGTGAATGGGTGTCCGGAATTTGTAACTTTTACCTGATTTCGAGACGTGGGCCCGGGGGACTTTTTGGGGCAATTTTCCAAACTTCGCGTATTAGCTTTGAAATAATTAGTTATATTGATTCCTTAAAGTGATATTTACATTATGCAATTGAATTGAATATATTTGGGCCATTCGGAGTCAGGTACTTATGGCAAGAGCATAGATTTGAGTTGAGTAGCGCAGTCGAGGTAAGTGTCTTGCCTAACTCTGTGTTGGGGACTTCCCCTTTGGTTGTTTTGATACTATTTGTTATATGGGCGTCGTGTATGTGAGGTGAAGAGTACGTACACGGTCCATTGTTGCTTAATTCCATTTTTCTTATCCATGCCATAAATCAATTTTACTCTGTTTTCACTGTTTAATGTGCTACTTGCGTAGTTTAGATTAGGAAGAAGCATGCCTACATATTTTAAGTAAATTCCCTATTTGATACAATGTGCACCGTGTTAGTTAGTCTTGACCTTGTTCTTGTCTGTGATTATTTTCCTGAGCTGTTTAAATACACCGTATTCGACATTCATTCGTATTGCATATTTTAATTGGGACTACGGACATATTCCAGAAGCTTTCCCCCTGTACTGCATCTTTATATTTGGAACTACAGGACATATCCTGGAAGATTCCACCGTGTGATATTTGTACTGAGCCAAGGGCTCCCTGTCGCTGTTTTACTTCTTAGATTTATGTGTTTCTACTGTTTACCTTAGAATTTATATTCCTCTGTACTATTTTACACTGTTTTACTTATGAAAAATCCAGTATAGCCTTAACCTAACCTCGTCACTACTTGACTGGGGTTAGGCTTGGCACTTACTGGGTACTAATTGTGGTGTACTCATGCCCTTTCCTGCACATATTTTTTGTGTGCAGATCCTGGTACCAGCACTCAGTTTCGTGGCTAATGGTCCGAGCGGCTGCTTCGAGGAGACCGAAAGGTAATTCTGCGCGTTCCCAGAGTCCTTCGAGTCACCTTCCACTCCAGATTTAGATAGATTTTTCATGTAAATTCCCTTAGGTTGTATAGAGCTATTTTGAGACAGAGCTTGTGACTAAAGTGATATTCCGGATTTTTGGGAAGTTGTATTTTGTACGCGCCAAGCGGCGATGTTTCATTTGTAGATTTACTTTATTCCGTCTTTATTTTATTGCTTCTATTTAATATCTTTTCCGCAATTAGGCTTCGTAGAGACTAGGTGTCGTCACGATGCCTTTCGGAGGGTAAATCGGGTCGTGACATTAAATTATATATAAAAGAAACTATTAACAACTTTACATTTTAAAAATCTAGAAAAATAGACTTCAATTAAAAATATAGATAATTTTTTTTTTTCCTTTCTGAAAGGCCCCAGATTAAAAATTGGCTGTAGGCCACCGATTTTCTTGAGCCGCCCTTGGTTTTAATATGAGCCCTTGTGGAATATCGACCCCGCCGACGATCATATGTATTACATGTTGCGGCTCCTCCTGTTCATTTTTTATGTTGGAGTCACTTTCTCTGAAACGATTCTTGGCTCGATCACTTAGGAACTCTCGGTCCTGTGACCATGCGTGCCATGATATTTACACATCAAATTGGGGTTTCTTTGGGAAGGATCGGTCTGTATGGGCTTGGGCCATCTAGTATCTTTGATTCTTCCAATTGCCGATACAATGCCCGATCCGTCGAGGCTAAAACTATATTCCGACAATCGAGGTGCCTTTGTAGGATCGATATACTTATTAAAACCACTTTTTCTCATATGTCCCCGCGAATTCTGTCCTCGATCACTTCTTTGATCATTCCGAGCAAAATTGTATCCCGAGCCGTTGTTCCTGCGATATGCGATGTACAGTTGATATCGGTCTTTGTTTGACCACGACTCCCTGTCGACGTCCCTCTGATTTTTAGCTACGGACTTGTTTGGATACACTGAATCGAAAGGAGTTTCTAATTGGTCATCCTCGACCCTGATCTTCGATTGGTACCGATGATGTACATCGACCCAAGTCACCACGGATATTCAGTCAGATTTTGCTTCAGTTGGCGTGATGCTATCGAACTTCGTTGATTCAATCCTTGAGTGAAAGCTTGAACAGCCCAATCATTTGTGACCGGTGGAAACATCATGCGTTCCATTTGAAATCGGGATACAAACTCCCTCAGCATTTCATTATCCTTCTGTTTTACTTTGAAAAGGTCCAATTTCCTTGTCGCAACCTTTATGGCCCTGGCATGTGCCTTTACGAAAGAGTCTGATAACATGGCAAATGAGTCAATGGAATTTGGTTGTAGATTTGGTACCAAATCATCGCCCCCTTCGATAGTGTCTCTCTGAACATCTTCAATAAAACAGATTTGATCTCATTAGCTTCCAAATCGTTACCTTTGATGGTGCATGTATTGGAGGTGACATGCTCGTTGGGATTGGTGGTCTCATTGTACTTAGGTATATCCGGCATACGAAACTTTTTTGGAATGGTCTTCAGAGCCGCACTTGGGGGAAACGGCTTCTGTACTAATTTTTTCGAATCCATCCCTTTCGAAATTGGTGGTGCCCCCGGTATCTGATCAACTCGGGAGTTGTATGTTTTCACTTTTTTATCATTAGCTTTTATTTTCTTCTCTCCCGACTCAATTCTTTTGGTGAGCTCCTCGAGCATTTTTATTATTGCAGGGTCGGTCCCCGATTTGTTATTACTCGACCTCTCCGGTACTGGCTCTGCACGGTGGGTGGCTTCTGGTTTGGCCCCACTCTGAGTTCTATGTTGATTTTGCAGTTGTGCAATAGCGGCTTGCTGAGCCTGTAGCATTTCAAATATTACCTGGAGACTAGCTCCTCCATCTCCTCTGCCCTGTGCACCTTGGCCACTAGATCGCCTTCTCTGCGTACACTCCCTTCAGGGTCTGCGCCCAGGTTCGCATTCAAAGTAATGTGTGAACTGACGTCGACTAGGTTGGTAACCGGTGCTCCCCCAAGATCAGTTTGTGGCACCTCGACTTCTGGAGCAATTACATTGTCGTTTTCCCCGTGGAATTTGAGGCCATTGTCACCATGTGTGGGTGCGTTTTGTGAGTTTGACATGTTTTAACCTGAAAGAAAAAATACTTGACTAGAACAAGCGTAAAATAGTGTGTGTTATCAGAATCAGTATTGAATAATCACTATTATCCTTAGCCTCACGGTGGGCGCCAAACTGTTTACCCTAAAATTTAGACAACAATTAAACTTATATTGTTGTTTTAAGGATATGTGATTTCGTCCAATACCAGTTGATAAACGAGAAAACAAATAGATGAATTAGGCTGTAAAATAAATCAAACTAGTATGTAAGCAAAAACCTCGACCTCGAATTGCAGTAGTTTCGAGGTGATGAACGGTACAGTACAAACAACTCTGATGAGCAGCAAGTTAAATGAATAGCAAGAAAGAAACGATTGAATATATTTTTCTCAGTGAGCGATCATGGTTACAAATGAATAGAATTCCCCTTTAAATAGTAGAGGAGTCTTAATTAAGGTACACTTCTAATTATAGTACGAAATCGTATTAACAGGTAATTAACCGGCATAGATTTGATCCGTTCCGAGATTCATGCCACGATCCTCGACCAATCGCGGATATCTCTGCCCTTTCCGTTATAAAGCTATGCCGATATCTATTTCTTTCTGGCCTCGATTGATGTCGACCTCAATTTGAAAAGAGGCTTCGATTCCCGACTTGAAATCCCAGCTCTTAAACGCGACATTCCTACCTCGACCAAATAGTGAAATCGGATAGTCCCGATTTCTACCGTGTACAACCTTAACCATCTTGAGATACAACTTTTCTAGGATTGCTAAATTCATAAATGGATTATGTATATATTATATATATACACCTAGTATAAACTCCCGGTGGGCTAGCTAATAGGCAAAACTGATAACGCGTTGGGGGAGATCTTTTAATTTTATTTCTCAATATTTTGGGTGCTATGTGATGCAGATTAGTCTTGGATGCATGTGGCTATGGAAGAATATATATCCATCATCTGATGTCAAAAGATTTTCACATTATTGAACTTGTATAATCTGAAGAGTATAAAGCACCGGAATATAAACAAAATTAAACGGTTTAAATTGTTAATGCTTAAAGACTCACAAAGCTCAAAATGCAAGACGATACTAACAACAATAAAGATGAACAAGTCATTTTGCGAGCACAGACAACCTCCAATTATAAAGCAGTATAATATATATACATCTCTTAATTAACTTCGAAATAAATGTGACATGCATAAAAATCTGATATTCTTATATCTATACAGGTTTAATTTGCAATATAATATATAGCTTATTTATCAACATCAGTATGAGAATGATGGATATTGGTAATATGGATAACCCAGTGCTGACCATCGACTTGGACAGTGAGATTATGAACGCTGGCAAACAAATTAACAGCCCTTCTTACTCCTCTATTATCAGCTGCGGTGAAATAGTCATGTCCAAAAATGACACCACCAGCAGAACCGGGCTTCAAAAGCTTAAAAGCCCGGTTAATATCAGACCAAGCCGAGTGAAAATCATGTCCGGCATCAACCTCAATCAACTCACCAAACACACCCCATTCACACAGCTTCTCCAGTGCTGACCCGCTTGAAAAAGGCATGTAAACCACTGACTCCGTCGCGTTCGCGTTCACCACGTTTTGCATGAATTGATACATCAGTAAAACGTCGCCGTTCACCATCTTCATATCTGTGAACTTTTGATGATCTGAAAAACCTGGCCAGCCACGAAAGTCGTCTATGCACACGAGTTGAGTGTTGTTTAGACCCAGTCGACGGGTCAGCTCTACCATATGAAGCGCCGATGCACCCAAAAACGTGCCTACTTCTATTATGGTCTTGGGTCTCACCTTGCGTATGAGATTCTCGAATACCGCGCCTTTTGACCCCCAACCTTTGACCCACTTTTTTCGGAGGAGATTGTCCACATGTGGCGGCGGAAAATTCTGCCACGGCGATGTACCCTTGAAGACACGCTCTAGAATTGTACGGCGGATGTTTTGTGAAGGAACCGCCTCACCACACACCGCCCCGAAATTGTTGTGGTCGCCTTCTGTTCCGCTGCTAATTGCTGTGTTTACATAGCTGACGACAGCGTTAACATGCGCGGGTGGTTTGTTATGAGTATAATTATTGCGCGTGGAGCTAGATAGATAACCCAGCGAGTAAGCCAAGAGGAGACAGAGGAAGTAAACAACAGGTTTAGCGGCAGATGAAATTCTCTTTGAGTAGCGAAAGTGGTGCGGGAGAGGTGGGGATCGTGGTTCTTGTTTCATGTTAGGCGATTGTGAAAATACAAGACTAGTTCTTCGATCGGCGGGTTTAATTTTTTGGTTATAAGAGAAAAGGGGTTGCTAATTAATGGATAATGGTGTTGTATATATGGAAAATTAAAGAGGGAAAAAATTTCCTTTTACAGCTGCAGCAATAGTATAACATTATTGATGGCTTGGAATCCAGAGAAAGAAAATTCTTAATGTTTTCAAGTGAATTATGGAATTATGATCATGAGAAATTGCTACCCTTTCTTCCTGTATTATTGCAAGAATTAATATACTTAAAATGGTTGATAAATATTTATCTGCTCATTCCACAGGTCAACAGTAAATTAAGATTAATGAAAAGAGCATATAAATTTCTTTTGTTTGCTTGCTTGTGTTCCCCGCTTTTATCATGTTAAATTATAATTTATGTATGTCAACTACAGCCAGATAATAATTAAGTGCAGAGAGACGACTTTATAGCTTATGCTATCGAGCCTTCTTAACTAATTTTCGACACTCTGGCCTTAAGTTTAGGTGCTATTTTGCATTATATTAACGTACTATTTCTTTCTTGATTAAACTTTGGCCAAGTAACCAATTTAACTTATTAATTGTGTTTTAATGTTCTGACCTTAAGCTTCTAGAATGTAGTTACCTAACGTACATTTTGAATGTCAAGAACTTAAAAACTAGTCGTAACAATCTGACATCCCGTGTAATATATTCTAAGTTCTTGGAGATCTTTAATTAAAAAAGGGAACATGAAAGGGCTTGGATAATTATAAAAATAGAAAAATGTGACTCCTTCCAACAATATTTTAATAGATAATAAAAAAAACTGAGACTTCATATTTTTTTTTTTTTTATTCCCCCTTACCATCTAAGCAATCCCTCTTGTCCCGAGACTTCATTTCAACGAATAGATATGAAGAAACTTGTAGACTTTGAAGAGTTCAAAATTCGATTGTCATTAGGAGGACTTTCTTTCTCAAGGGCTTCAGGCGCGCCCATTCCTTAAGGAGAAAAAGGATGAATAGAAGTCATGATTGAAGTTTTACTGTATAATCACCCTTGTTATTACCAGTTATTAAGAAGGAATCGCAATTTTGGATCAGAAGTTGTTGACCATGGTCCTTAATTAGATACTACATAACAAGGTCTCACTTATATAGCAACTGTAAAAATATTTTTAACGATTTTACTTTAATTTAAAATATCAACTAGAATAAGAAACATCTATGCTACATAAGACGCATAATGATAGCTTAGCTTCTTTTATCATCCAATCTTCCTCCCTTAGTACGTCAACAAATATCGTACTCCTGCATATATATGTTAGTCCGCTTAATTAACAAGACCAAACAGTCTAGCTAACGAGCTTTGAGGAGATACCTGTATTGGTAAAAATTTGGATCAGATTTCATAAGGTCATCGGTCGAGGTTGAAGCGTAGCTCGACCAACAATTAGGGGCAGAAGTCCTAATTCAGACGAAGTCGAGCAGGAGTCACTACTAAAAATCCGGCAAAAAGCGACCAAAAATTTGTGACCAAAATTAGTATATCAAAAAAAGCGACCAAAGTTGATCGCGAAATTGGATAAAATTATTAAAAAATAATTGTAAATAAATTAACGACCAAGTTTGGTCGCTTTTTGGTCAATAATGTGGTCAAAATGTTGACCGGACTGGTCAGACTTGCTTGGTCAAAGAAATATTAAAATTAGCAACCAACTTTGGTCGCTAAAGTGGGACCCAGTTGTAAATTTTTAATAATTATATTATTATATTAAAAAATTATAAATTTTAAATAAATAAAATTTAAAGTTAGCGACCAAAGTTGGTCGCTTATGAAAGGGGAAGCAAATAGAGAGCAAATTGGGTCGCTAATCTGAGACCCAGATATAAAATTTTAATAATTATATTATTATTTAAAAAAATTAT